>JBAMBR010003244.1:0-261614 GCA_037044475.1 Zaprionus obscuricornis | reverse complement strand
AGCATCAAATGAAACTTTTGTTTTACCAGGGGAAAAAAAATAAACTTTTCATTTATAATTATGCTCAAAGTTTTTTTTTATTGAAATTGATTTTTATTTTTTTTTTCTTGGTTAACTTTAAGCTTTTTAATATTTTACATATATTTCTATATATATATTTTTTAATTTTACTATATTATTTTTTTATTAAATTTTTTTTTTATTAATTTTCAGTTTTTTTTTAATTTTCATCTGAAATTCTTATATAAAACAAATATTTCTACATTTATTTTTTAATTTTGCAATAATTTTTTTTGATTTTTTTTTATAATATTTTTTAAATAATTTTTTTTAATAATTTTCATCTGAAATTATTGTATAATTTTTTAATTTTGCAATAATTTTTTTTTTGATTTTTTTTTATAATTTTTTTAATAATTTTTTTTTAATAATTTTCAGCTGAAATTCTTGTATAATTTTTTAATTTTGCAATAATTTTTTTTGATTTTTTTTATAATTTTTTTTAATAATTTTCAGCTGAAATTCTTATATAAAACAAATATTTCTACATTTATTTTTTAATTTTGCAAAATTTTTTTTTATGATTTTGTTTTTTTAATAATTTTTTTTAATAATTTCCATGTGAAAATCTTTTTATGAAATTGCATAGACGCGCAGCTTGAGCCAATTTTCTAAGCGTTTGGCATTGAAATGTTTCTGTTGCTGTTGCTGATGTTGTTGTTTTATGGTTTTAATTAAAAACTTTAATTAGACATTTTTCCGCTTTGACCTTTGACATTGCCAAAAACAAAAAAAAAAAGAAACAGCAAAAGCAAACAGTCAAAAATGAAAATAAAAGAGAAATAAAAACAGCAGCAACAACAACAACTACAGAAAGAGGCAGAGAAAAAACATCTGGATAGCTCATTAAGGGCAACAAAAACAATTGCCAAGCTCTTTCTCAGTCTGTGTTTTACTCTCTCTATCTCTCTGTCGCTGTCTCTGTCTCGCTTACACTGCAGTGTCTAGCATTAGTGTAAAAGAAAATCTCGGTTACGAGCACAATTACGCCTCAGATTCAGTAGCAGCAGCAGCAGTAGCAGCAGCAGCTAGCAAGTGAAGCGTGTCCCAGGCCGAAGGCAAAGGCAATGAGCAAAAGGTTAGAGGCACTGGCAACTGGCAGAGGCAATGGGCTGTGGCTGTGGCTATGACTGTGGCAGTGGCAGTGCCAGCTATTGTGGCAAAGGGCGAATTCTACTTTAATATTTATGACATTTTTTTTTTTCGTCTCTTTTTTTTTGGTTTTTTTTTTTTGTCAGAATCATTTTGAATTTAATTTGCAGTTGTAGATTTTCTGGCACTTGACCTGTGCGACAAATTTTATTAATATACAGATACAGATACAGATATACATATATATATAGATATATGTATATGTATGTATATAGCTATTGTCTGCGCAACTACAGACAACTTTATAGTTGAAGCTCTCGCAGCTCATGCAACAATAGAAAAACACAATACAAATTATTTAATTTGCTCAACGATTTGTTGCGCTCACTCACATTGTAGTTGGACACGCCTACCGCCTACTATTTCGCTGTCCACTGTCTAGCGTCCAGCGTTCACAATTCGCCCCCCTTTACCGCCCACTTCAACACTTACACACAGTTGTCATTTGCACTCGTCGGACAGTCGAATACTAGCCCCCCACCTTTGAACATGTCAGTTCATGTTTGTGCGCGTCAAGTTTAGCTTTTGGTATTCAATGCACGTAACTTTTGGTGTTCCCAGCGACTTTTTTTTTCATTTTCATTCACTTTACGCAGACACTAAGTAAGCAACAAGCAAAGTAAGAGAGAGTGGAGAGAAGAGAGAGAGTGAGAATGGAAAAAGAGGAAGCACATTCCAATTTCTTTCACTCGCCATAAAAAGTCGCATCGAATGTTTCTGATTTGTTTGTTGTCGCCTCGCAGATTCCATTTGTGCCGCTGACAAAAGTGACAAAGTCTACAGTGCGAGAAAGAGATAGACAAACAGTCTGACAAACAGACAGACAGATGGACAAAGTGAACAGTGGAACAATTCTGAGCTATGCTACAAATTGAATAGTGAGTCGTAAGCACAGAAAAAAAAATGCGTGGGCGTCAGTTATATGTCAAGTTTTTTCTATTCTCTTCTCTTCTCTTTTCTTCTTCTTCTTTATTTATAATTTCATTTTGTGCTAAATTGGCCAGAAACAAGCCAAATGCAATTACGCATCCCACATATGAATTTATAAAAAAAAAAATAAATAAAAATAAAAAAAAACTAGAAAAATTTTATTCAAGTTCCCAAGTCAAAGTATTCCAATTATTTCAACAATTATAATTTTTTTTTTTTTTTTTTTTTTGATCTCATGTAAAATTGCCACAGCTAAACGAGTTAGATAAATTATCTAGTTTATCTATAAGTTTTCTGGTCTTTGCCTTAGTTAGAAATTTAACTCAATTTGTTTTTATTTTTTATATAATTTATTGCAATTATAATTTTTATTATTATTATGTGAAAAATGTTTCAAAGTTTTTTCAATTATTATTAAGAACTGTAAAAACTTTTCATATATAATTTTTATAGATTATTTTATAGATTTTTTTTTTATAATTTTACTTATTTTTTATAGTATTTTTTTTAGCTATATTTTAACATTTATTAAAATTTCTTTAAAAAAAACTTTCCAAAAATTTCGTTGATCTTAATTTTATCTTAAAATTCGTAGCATTTCGTTGTTTTTAAGTTTTAATATGAGTTTTCTATATTTTCAGTTTTTTTTTTTTTGCTATATTTTATATACGAGTACTCCGAAAACTTTGAAAATTCATAAAAACTTGCCAAAAAAAAAATTATAAAAAAAAATGAACTAATAGAAGATGCATTAACTTATTTTTATATCTAGTGTTTTGCACTATAACTCTACTTTGTATAATCCGAGTTTTACTTATTTTTTTAGCAAAGATTTAAGCAACATAAAGTAGTTTGAAGCTATAGACAAACCATTATCTATAATCTATTACTCTGCTCCCTCTGTCTATAAAGAAACAAGCAAAAATGTTAATTAAAGTTCTTTCCCCCTCAGTTTTTCTCTAGCAGCTGCACTTTCTATATACATATATATTGTGTATTGTTTTTGCCTACTGCCGATAAAAGTGTTAATGCAAGCCGCAAAAAACAAAAAAAAATAAAAAAAAACTAGCAGCAAAGTTAAAGCAGAAACAGAACCCGGAACGCAGAACCCAGAACGCAGAACTGCGAACGCAGAACTCCGAACGCAGAACCTAGAACAAACCATAGAGCGATGAGTAATCTATGGGCATGCGAAAGTTGCGTGAAAAGCAAGAGAGTTTTTCATGCTGTGGCTTATCAACGCAAAAGTCCAAAGGATAAAGTTTTTTGCACCCAACAAAAACAACAATAACAACAACATCGACAATATGAAGCAGAGAAACAGCTGAAAACCGTTTCGCAATATGAAAAGAATTGCGTTGAGTGGCAGCAGCAAATAGTCGAGTAAAGAGAGAGATGAAAGGGTGAAAATGTGGCTTGTACTGTTTAACAAAATGGCGTTGGGTAGATAATTAATTGCACTAAAGAGATTAGTTGCTGCGCATAAGTTTAGCTACGCGTTGCGGCTTCAATTCGCACACATAGCATATAGCGCACCCTGTAAAGTCAAAGATATTACACGTAACCCTACACCTACCCCTAATCCAGACGCCTTACGCTCCTTCCTTCCCTCTTAGCCTTTTTTCCACACCTACTCAACTCTCAAGAGCTGTCAATAGCTGCACACGCAACGCCAACGTTCGAGCTGCTGCTGCTGCTCCTGCTGCTGACTTATCAGCCAAAAGCGTGCGCTCGTGTTCGCGCTCTCAGTCAAAGTTGACGTCGCAGTTTGCACCTGCCGCGTCGCTGCTTTGCTGGCCCGCTGTGCGCCCACACACAGACACACACACACATACATTCTGCACGCAATCTAATTTCGTTGGAAAAAAGAGAAACGTGACCGTTGTCGACGTCGACAACAACGACGACGACGACTTGCCACGCCCACAGACAAAACGGCAAAGAGAAGCAGGAAGCCAGCTGTCGAAAACTGTAACTTCTCTATATCATATCATTAGCTGTTAGCTAAACAAAAACATTTTGTAGCGCTGATATCTTTATATAACTAACTTTAGCTCCCTAATTCTCTCTCTCCTAGCTCTATATAAAAATCGACAAGCCATAATTATAATTAAAATTGCAAGTGATTTTTCTTTGCCTTTTCTTTTGTTTCTACAATTCGAAAAGAAAAAGTAAAATATCAAAAAGCTTTTCTAATCAATCTTTTGATAACGCAAGCATAAAACTTCAACTGAAAATAAAAATAAAAAAAATAAATGTTTCCAGTTTTCGCCTTCAATTTTTTATTGTTTTCATTTTCTGTTTTCTTAAGTCGTGCAACAGCTGTTAATATATATATCTTTATATATATCGAATTTTTCCAATACGCCAAAGGTATGTGTATAAAAATCAGTTGCTTGTAAAAACAAAACTTAAACATAATTCATGTTTTATAGTATTTATATTAAAATATGTTTTTACACCCACACACACACACACTTATCTTAAGCTGCAATTGTGGTACATGATTTTCTTAAGTGAGAAAAAACAAGCACAAGTTCAGTTGAATTTTTCTTGTAATTTCTTAAGTAAATTTTAAGTTTCATTTTATTTTGTACTTATAAAAAAAAATTGCTAGTCGCTTGCGGCAAAATCATGACATGCGGCACGAGTCGCTACACAATGATTGATCGGTAGAGCAAGACAGCGAGAGAAAGAGGCAGAGAAAAAGGGAGAGAGAGAGAGAGAGGAAGTGAAGCAGGTTGAAAGTTAGGAAGAAGAAGCTAGAGAGTAAGAAAGAGCAGCAGGCAGTGCTAAAGAAATGGGAGCTACAATTGAAGTTAGGGCGAAGACTCTGCCTCGAGTCAAGGACCAGGCGATAAAGCCGTCAAAAGCAGCAGCAGAGGCAGCAATAGCAGCAGCTAGAGCCAGCAATTATATATATATTTTTCTAAGGTTGCATTGCAACTCACTCAAGGATAATGCACTTAAGCTCGTCCAACAAATTCAGCTTGAGTGCGAGCGAGCTAGAGTTAGATAGAGAGAGAAAGGGGTAGCAGGTAAAGCTTTTGTTGCCTTTTGTTGTGCACATGCATAGTGAATGCATTTGAAATCTTGCACCTGAAATCTGCATCAACATTTGAATCTTGCATCTCAAAATCTGAATTATTCATTTTTTTTTCTCTTCGTTTTTTTTTTTTTTGCTTTTGCTATGCGCATTCTGCTGCTGCTGTTGATGCTGCTGCTTCTATTGCTGTTTCTTCTTCCTCTTCTTCAAGGGTTGTTTCGTTTTTTGCTTTAGCCGGCCTTGAGGGTTGGCGGTGGCAACAGGCGGCAGCAGCAGCAGTAGTAGCAGTAACAATGCTTTACATGCATTTGCTAGCTTTGCACAAACATACAGAGATACAAACACACAAACATAGATATACACACACACATACACATAGACATATCTATATAGTTTATATACATAACATCCACATAGCATCCACATATTGTCATTGTATTGTGTATTTTCTGCCTTGACGGCAATTCGAAAGCAATTTCTGTAGCATTAATCATTCCCTTTTGTATTACCATATATACTACATGACACTCGTATACCTCATCACCCCAGTAATCCCTCCCTCTTCAACTCTCTTCTCTACTCACTAACTGCTATTATTTTGCTAGCCTTTTGCCTAATGTTGACAAAACGCATTTTAAGCTCTTCAGAATTGCCTTCTTTTGTTTAGTTAGTTGACTGTCCACTTGGCCTTCTATCTACATATTATAACCCCTACCCCTGCTCCTGGGTACAGAGCAAAACTATCATACTCATTCTTGCTAACTCTTACCATGTTCTCCCTGTCACTCTCTCACTTTCTGCCACTTCATGTTTTGTGTGTGTGTGTGTGTGTTTGTTTATGGCTTAAACTCTGATTTCATTTCGAATTTGGATATTCGCATTGGATTTTCACAGGTCGGACGAACGATTGCTGAACGACCCTTAATATGAAGTGACACCCTGCAGCTTTTGTTTACCCAAAACCCTCGATTGTGTTGTGGCTCCAATTTCGTTCGTATCCTAAACTAAATCATTTCAATTTCGATAAAACTTTTAAAGTTGCGCTTTTCTTTTAACTTTTTTTGTTTTTGTTTACACAGCATACACTGAGCGAAAGAATGATACTAGTCTTTCTTTAAATAATAATAATACTATCATTAGTTTTTTTCATTTCAATTGATAAATTGTAAATTATCAGTCAGTCAGCACTGTGACAATCAATTAAAATTGACAGCAAATTGAAACGTTTTTAATCTACGTTCAATTATTGCTAGACAGCGTGCTTAGCTTAAATTACCGTTGCTCAATTTGTTTACAAACATATGTAAAATAATATTTATATATATAAATTAATCAACTGTTCAAATTACGCGTCTGAATTGTAGAAATAACAAAGTTTTTTGCTACTCACCTAAAAATTATTTACAGCTGAACGCGTAGAAGTTGAACTGCGATGAGGAGATCAGCGTGTAAAAGAGAGAGAAAGAGAGAGTGCAAAACTCTTCGTTTTCTATGTTTTTGTTTTTGATTTTTGTTTTTCTTTTTTCTTTTTTTCTCGTTTTTATGCGCGCAGAAAAACTTTTATTCACAGTTATTTTTCACTGTTGCTCTGCAAATGCACGACAAATTAACACACAGCGGGGGGAAACAAAGCAAGAGAGCATGAGAATTGGTCGCGCGTATTGCAACTGCTGCTGATGTTGTTCTTGCTGTTGTTGCTATTGCTATTGCTATTGCTGCTGCTGCTGCTGCTGTAGTTGCTTTTCCGGACTCTTTACAGACTCCTGACACTACATACGGCTGTCAGTCCACTTGTCTTGCTTGTTCAAAAAACTGTGTCCGTGTCCGTGAACTGTATGTTGCCGTATACGGTGTTTATATATACGCCACGCCCGCGGCTTTTGCGTTGCGAATAAAAACTAAAAACTCAATGCTTGTTTTTCCCGCTGTGTCTGATTTTTACAGAGGGTGGCGGCAAAATACACTCACACACTCACACAAACATGCACAGAGACAGAGACAGAGAGACGTTAGCCGTTTTACCCGTTCTTATTAGATTTACCGTTAGTATGGCTCACCCTTGGGCAAAGGCGCAACACGGCATGTTTTATTTTTTTTTTCTTCTTTTTCTTTTGCAGTTACAGTTATCCCGTAAACTACACTGCAAACACGTTCGCTCGTTAATTGTTTTTTTTTTATATTCTCTTTTCTGTTTTATTTCGTATTGAAATTATGCTCTGCCTGCACAAAACACACACACACACACACATACACATGCATATACATATATTTACTTAATTATTTAGATTATCTTTTTATACTAATTATAAGTTTTCTTTTTTTATGTATTTTCGTTTTACAATGTTTTCATTTTAATTTTGCGCCTTTTACTGCTGATGCAATGTTATTTTATTATTGTTGTTGTTGCTGTTTTCAACCCTCGCATCACATTTTACGCACTGCTTTATATTTTTACTTTGGTTTACCGTTAGCTTCATATGATTTCATCTGTCTTTGTCTTAAGCGCGCTGAACTACACCCGCGACCGCACACGCGAACGTCTTTCGTCAAACTGGCAAAAAAAAAAAAAGTCGCACGCTCACCGCTCACCGTCACCGTAGAATTTCTCAATTCAAACTTTCGAAAAACAGAATTACAAAAGCAACAACAACAGCAGCACAGAAACATAAACGTTGATTCAAAGCAAAGCTTTGCTCTCACAATGCGTTCGTTCACGTGCGCTCATTTGATCTCACTCTCTTTTTTTGTCTATCGCTCGTTCTCCCTCATTTGGTCAGCTCAACGTAGGCTTGAGGCTCACTACAATAGCAACAACAACAACAATAGACAAATAATAAATGCGACGCAACAGCGCGTCGCAAGCTTTGAATGCCAACCACCCAAAAATGGCAAACGAAGCAAATTAGAGACGCTGTTAATGTAAAGCTCTCAGCGCCCACCCTGTTAACATACTGCGCATGCGACAACAACAATAACATAATAAAGCTTTTAAGCAACTGCTCTCTCACACTCTCTATACATGTGTGCATGTGCATGTGTGTGTGTGACGCTCTTTTGTGCTATTTGTGGGTGGTGGTTGGCCAGTGTGTTGGGGTTAGTGCAAAGTGTGGATGGTTGATTTTTTTTTTCCTTTATTGTTGTTTTTGTAGTTGTAATAATGCAAAGGCAGTAGCAGCGGCAGTAGCAGTAGCAGCGGCAGTAGCAATGACAGCAGCAGCCAACAGCCACAGCAGGCGCCGTTTTAGCGGCAGGAATGTGCACTTTGTTCATGTTGTTTGTGCAACAGCAACAGCAGCAGCAACAGCAGCCGCAGCAGCAACATTTGTTGTTGTTGTTGTTGCTACTGTAAATTGCCTCGTAGCATTTAAGTCGAATTATGAAACTCAGTTCCAGGCAACGGGCATATTCCGCAAACACACAACGACTGAACGAATATCTAACGCCCCCCTCCCCCCCTTTGCTGCTCCTTGGAGCACCCTGTATGTAACCGCCGCCAAACATAACAGAAGCGCACCCATGCAAAACGAATGTCGGGAATGGGATTGTGAGCTGGCGTATGCGACTGGGATTGGGAGAATGGGAGAATGAGACCAGAGAATACCCCTTAGGGAATATGCCTGCATTTTAATTAATATTGATTGAAGTTATTTGAACGTTGCAGGTGCAGGTGCAGGTACTGGTTCAGGTTTAATTTAGTTTCAAATTTGTATGCCAAACAAATAAAATTGCTTATTCAAGCGCTTGCCTGTAACAGTAAACAATGCGCTTTTATTAAAATAGCTAAACAAAAAAAAAATATATATAAATTTTTTAAAATTAATATTAAAAAAAATATTTAAAAATTTCTCTCTTTATTATCATTATCATTAACAGTTGCTAATTTACAGACATTGCAAATATATTCGCGAAAAGATTATAAAGTTATTTTCAGTTGAAAAGTTTTACGAAAATTTCTTAGTAAATACAAAAAGCAAAATTCGTTGTTGTGTCCTTGTCGTCGTTGTCCTTACGAAATTTCAGACTGTGCAACGAAATTTGAATTTCAAATCTTTTTTTTTTTCTTATTTTCTCTTCATCCCCTCAAAAGATAGCTTCATGGCTGCTGCTGTTGCTATTGCTGATGTTGCTGCTGCTGTTTACATTGCACTCGTGCATATTTTTTGCAGCTTTAAATTTTTTTTATACACTTTTCATTAGGCAAAAACATCGTAACTTTTGTCGACTTAAAACTGTACTTAAAATAACTTTTTTTTTTAAATACTTAATAGTTCAGATAAGTAAATAAAACATTTTGTATATTCTTTGTAAGTGCATTATGTATTCGGCATGCTGTATTTCTCTATTTTATGCAGTTTAACTTTAAGTGTGATTCGCTGTTGCGCTTGACAGCGCGTAATGCTACAGTGAAATTGAAAATGTTTTATGTTAAACTTATATCTTAATGCTTGAACTTGAACGAAAGTGAACTTAATGTTTTGTAGCAGAAAAAAAATACTTATAATTATTTAAAATAATTTTAAATTTTATTTATTAATAGACTTTATTTTAAAAACAGGAGCCGTCAAGAGTGTGCGCGGTTTTTAAATAAACGTTGTAGTTTTATAGCTATTAGCTTTTCAGCGTATAAATTAGTGTTGAAAATCACTAGTAATAATAAAGAAAACGATAACTGCTAGTTATAAATTAATCGAAATGTTAACAAAACAATTTAGAAAGCATTTATCAGTCTATAAACAATTTTTAATAATATATTTTAATATATTTAATGAACAAACATAAATTAATACTTTTACTCGCCCATTAATATGTCAATAACTAGTGCGTAAATGTTATTAATCGATAATGTGTACTACCACCTGTACTCAATTTGGCGCTGCTAATCATCTGTTATTGACAGCCAGTTAACAGCTGTTAAATTCAAAAAAAAATATAATATTTATGCATTTAAAATGCTTATCATTCGTAATTTTAAACATGTTTGAATGCTTAATAACTATTTTAAATGATTTTATGTTGATTTTCTTTTGATTATTTGGTTTATTTCAATAGAAATATAAATTTGTCCAGGTAAAAATTTGTTGATTGCTGTTAATAACATTTGAGGCAAGTGTTAAACCAATGTTGCTAAACAGAATTATGTTAAGTATTTATTTTCACACTGTTTGCAGGTTAACTTAGTTGTTTGGCACAATTTCTACTTAAATTGAGATGGGAAAACGTCGCACGCAATCTTTGATCGATTCGAATTCAAGCGATAGCGACAGTGATGCAGACAACAATTTGGAATCGGTGAGTAATACATACAAAAAAAAAAAAAAACAATTGTGAAAACATAATATAATTTTGCAAAACTCGCGAGTCGCAATTCGCTAACAGCCAGCGGCCTGCCGCCAGCCGCCAAAGCAAATGGCGGAAGGGGTTGGGGTTGGTTGACGCAATGTTAAAAAAAAAATGTATTATAAAAAAAAAACAACGAAAAATCCATAAATATTTTTATTTTACTTATTATTTATTTGGCACAATAGGACTTGTTGTCGTTAGCCAGAAAGAGAAAGAAGCCAAGCCAAAATGCTACAAAAGCCTCAAATTCTAAATCTGATTCGGATTCAGATTGGGCAAATAACAAATCAAGCGCGCCAAATGCTAAAAAGAAGCGCACAAAGAAACCAAGCAGAGAATCAAGTTCATCCGAAGAGAATTGGGATGATGATAGTCAAGATGAAACCGTAACCGCACCAACAGCAACAGCTGCAAAAAATTCCGATGCCGAGCAAACAAAGTCAGCAAAGGCTGCTGATATACAAAGTGAGCATGAAGAGGGTGAAGTTAGTGACAGTGATTCGGATAAAAATAAATCAAAATCAACCTCATCATCGGACACTGGCTCTGATTCATCAAGTTCATCATCATCCAGTTCGGATTCAGAATTTGATGATGGCTATGATGATGATCTTATGGGAGATGATGAGGATCGCAAGCGACTCAATGGACTATCGGAGAAAGAGCGTGAAACCGAGATTTTCAAACGTATTGAGCAACGTGACATAATGCGCACCAGATGGGAAATTGAACGTAAATTAAAACTTGCACGTCGCGGCGAAAAAAATGAGAAATCAAAGACAAAGGGAGATCGTGCCAAAAAGAAATCAAAGAAAGAGAAACGTCAACAAAAAGCTAAAGAACTGGCAGCCACAATGCCAACATTAACATCCACAACAGTTGATCTTGATGTTGCCAAGAGTGTTGCAAGCATTACAGAGTCACGTGCACTGGCCAAAAGTCCTTCGCCACTGCCCAACAATCGTGAAGGTCCATCAACATCGGGTGCCAGTAGCTTTACAGCTGCACCCAGTACTTCAGCCGGCAGCACAGAGAAAAGTGGAGATGAGCAAGGCAGCGCTAGTGGTGTCTCTGACTACTTTGATCACAAGGAACGTTCCAAGGAGCGTAAGAAGAATGTTGAAGCAAATAAAACTGATGATAAACGTAGCAATGCCATGGCACTGCTCAAGGCAAAGCGTGAGGGTAAAGCTAAGCGAGGTAAGTGAATTGAGATTCCTTTTAATTCCATGAAAATACTAATTGATCTTCAATATTGCAGAGGAGGAAGAAGCCAAACGTATGGCTGAACGTGATCGTGATGATGAGAAAGAGGAATTAGAAAGTGTTTCTGGATGTAAATCTGCTGTAAAACTGAAAGCATCAGAAATATATTCCGATGATTCAGGTAGCAGTGATTGGGATGATGATGAGAAGCCAACGGGTAAACGTTCACGTTCCAATAGTAGTAAAGCATCAAGTGAATCTGAAGATGATGAGAAAACAACAAAGAGTCCAACATTTATTACCACATGTGAGGATCTCAATAAATTACGTTTATCACGCTTCAAAATGGAACGTTTCGTCAATTTACCAATCTTTGAGAGTACCGTCAGTAAATGTTTTGTACGTATTAGCATTGGTAACAGTGGACAAAAACCAGTTTATCGTGTTGCCGAAATTGTTGGTGTCGTTGAGACTGGCAAAATATATACATTGGGCACAACGCGTACTAATCGTGGATTACGCTTAAAACATGGTACACAGGAGCGTGTCTTTCGTTTAGAATTTATATCAAATCAGGAATTTACTGAAACTGAGTTTAATAAATGGCATGAAGTCTGTGAGCAAGCACATGTGCCAATGCCAACAATGGATTTAATTGAACAAAAAGCAAATGATATAAAGAAAGCATTAAATTATGAATTCAAGGATGAAGATGTTGATAAAATTGTTGAAGAAAAGAATCGTTTTCGTAATCGTCCAACCAATTATGCCATGAAAAAGACCTGCCTAATGAAAGAGCGTGATGCAGCTATGTTACGCGGTGATTATGATATTGCCAATGATCTTGGACAACAAATTGATCAATTAGAGACACGTGCCTCTGAGCTAGATAAACGTCGTTCCCATAGTCTTAATCTTATATCATATATAAATGATCGTAATCGTAAGCGTAATGTACAAGATGCAGAGAAAGCAATTATGGAAGAAGCACGAGCCAATAAAGGTATGAAAATATCAGATCCATTTACGCGACGTATAACACAGCCACGCATGGGTTTCAAAGGTGGCAAAAAGGATGATGATGAAACATTGCCAGCACCATTGCCACCACCGCCGCCAGGTAAAAAGAAAACAGAGACAAGTACATCAAGTTCCAAGTCGAGTGATAGCAAGGATTATAGTCTATACTCATTGCATGATTTTGATATTGAGCTAGATGTGCCATTGCCAGGTATGTGTTGCATGCTAAACAACAACAATTATCAGTTTATATTATATTTCTATTATATTTTACAGTTAACAGCACCAATGCATTGCCAAAGCCGGCGAATAAACCAACGGAAACTGTATCAAAACGTTCGCTCAATTTGGAAGACTATAAAAAGAAGCGTGGTCTTATCTAGTCTGTTTAACTGACTTGTGGCTCCTTTGCCTCATGGCATGATCAGCCATGCCTTCACTTTAAAACTACCTTTGACGTGCTTAATGCCCATTGCTTCTGCCATACATTGGTTAGATTAATGGTGTTATAACGAAATATTAAATACGATTAACTCAAAAACACAAAAAAAAAAGAAGAAAAAAAAAACTTTGTTAGCCAGCAAATAGTTTATAGTTCTATGTGTGTTTCTCTAAGCAGTAGAAAAAAACTAAAAAAAAAAATTGTTAAAAAAAAAATGTTTTGCTGCTTAAACAGCATTAAGAATCAACTACTATATAAAACTATATATATATATCTATATATATATATAGGAATAGTTTACGAATTGTATTGTAACTTAACTTAAAATATACACACTACATATATATATATATATATATATATATATATAAATCTATAACTATAAATCTAGTTTATTTTGGCAAGGCAAACAGATGTATATATATATCTGTTATCAGGTATCTGATCTGTATCTAGTATCTTTTCGTTATACTATTTAATTTTGTTTATTTTCATTTTTATTTTATTAGCTGCATATTTTTTTCTCTCTTTTTTTATACATTTTATTTTATTTTCAATGCTATTTCTGTGAGGTTTTTTTTTCTTTTTTACTACTTTCACTTTTCTTTATATTTGCTATTTATGCATGTGTGTGTGTGTGTCTTTGTTTTTAATTTATGAACAAGAATTAGCTAAAATTTTATATAAAAAACGAAATAAAAATAAAAACAAAAACTCATGCATAAATAATAGCTCTTAATTTTTACACATTTATAGCATATATATATATTTATTTTTTATATATAGTTTATAAAGTTCAGTTTATGCTTTGTCAACAATTTATATATATATATATATTTATATCTATTTTTTTTTGATTTAGAATTTAAGTATTTGTTAACAAATTATTATTATATGCATTAAATTTTACTTTTACTGCATAATATCTGATAATGTCAAAACAAATCTTAGTTTTACATATATATCACTATATATCACAATATATATACTATATATAAATATAATTATAATTATAAGGCGTCGGTTGTAAGCATATTGAACGCTGTATTGACTTGAAAGTTTTGTAGAAAGATATAAAAATATATAAATAAAATAATGCTATAAAATAAAAATACTCATTATAATAGAACAAAATATTTATATGTATTTTCATGCTAAATTTATTTTTATTTCATTGTATTAAAGTTTCATAATTTATATATCAGATTTTAGACAGCTTAATTCTCACAGATATAAGAAGTACTTCTATCAATTACTGAGTATATAAAGTTATTGAAAGTAACTTCAAAATAATTAGACAGAAAATATTATAAATATTAAATATACAAAATTTCAACTCATTGATTCGTATAGTTCCTGCTTATATATACTATATACTTATAAATTCTTATATTATATATAACTGCACTGCAATGTAAACTCTATGTAAATCCTATAGAATTTGACATATCATAGACATATATATCATATATATATTTATGATAAAAATAAGTAAAATTAAAAATAATTTATATCATTTCGTAAGCTCTTATAGTTACCGCATCATACTTTATATATAACATATATATATATATATATATATATATATATATATATATATATATATATATATATATATATATATATATATAATCCTAAGCCCTTTTGCTTATTCTGTAACGGTTACAACTGTACCGCGATCAATGATCTGCAATCCGCTTGTCCGCCATCCACAGTCCATTTTGGTATCAAGTTTAATTAATTTGCAGTTTGTTTGCGCAGCTGTTGTGTCTTTTATTTATTTTTTTTTTTAATACTACTTCATCATCTTCTTACATTGCTGCTGCTGCTGCTGTTGCTACTGCTTCTTCTTCATCATCTACACATTAATTTAATTAATTCGATGAAATTGTCTTTTAATTGAATGTGATCGCATTTCACACATGTTTTTTTTTTTTTGCGGGAGTCTGAAAACTATACAAAGGTCGCTCAAAAGCAAATTGAGTAACCAGCATATATGTATCTATAACATCTATGTCTATATCTTTATATATATATATAGAGAGAGAAAGAGATATATATCGCAACATAATGACAATTATATATTGCTTGTTAACTTGATAATCTTTCAATGTTTGCGTTCATTAAATACTTTTGAAACTCTGACGAAATGATTTATTAAACATTATTTGTCGGCTAATGGTCAGTAAATTTAGAGATACGAAATTTTTGATATAAATTACAATATGTAGAAATTATTATTCTTCTTATTATTAAATTTTGAAATATTTTAGGAATATTTTTTTTGTAGATAATAGAAGCAGAAGAAACTGTAACATATGGCAATTCATAAAGTTAGCTTTATGAAATGTTATATAGATTTTTTCTACAGCTCTAAGCTGCCTTTTAAGTCGTAACAAGTCGCATCGGAAGACTATAACATATAGCTGCCATAGAAAGTATCTATGGAAAATTAAGCCAGAGTATGAAAAACTTTTGCTGTTTGTGAAGTTTTATGACTAAAACTTGCAGTGTTTGAGCTTAGTGATAACTTTTATATGTCAGTTATATTTGATCTAAATTTGGGCACTATATATATGTCTGCCATAGGCAGGATCGTCTAACAATTGAGTTAGTGTATGAAAAATTCTTCTGTTTATAAAGTCAAACGACCAAAACTTACAGCATTTTGAGCTTAGTGATAACCTTTATATGTCAGTCCTATTTCATCCAAATTGAAGCACTATAACATATAGCTGCCATAGGCAGGATCTCTTGAATATTAAATTAGAGTATGAAAAACTTTGCTGTTCATGAAGTTAAACGTTTTAAACTTATATCACTTAGTATTATCTATGACTAAATTGTGTCTGTCAAAATTTGCCTCCGATCGTAATACTATATCATATAGCTGCTATAGAAATCAATGGTTGTAAGGCATAAGAGCTACTGTTCCAGCAATGAAAGTAGCAAAATTTGAATTTTATTTTCTACAACTTCCAAATAAATCTTCAATTCTCAGTGCAGAGTTTTCAGTTCCCAGCGTACATCTCATAGTTGCCATTGATGCATAAATACAATAAGTTTATTATTATGCAACAATTGTTTTTTCTTTCTTTCTATATAGTCAGTATATACTGTACTCAATGCACTTCCGGTTATAGTTTTGTTATATATATATATGTATATTTATTTTTTTTTGTATTTTTATTTTTTATTCAAATCTCTGCACGCGATACACAATGCAAGAGCAAAAGTTGCCAATGGCTGAGGAGGCGTAGTGTGTAGAGGGGAAGGGCAGGGATGAGAAAGAAGCGGAAGAATGTCGCGTCGTCGGTCAGTAAAGTTGCTTGTGATAATATGCACATGCATATATGTATATACCTTTATATATCTATGTATATATATATGGCATATATAGAGTTCCTGATCCGATCAGTAGTGCTGCGAGCAACAAAATTTCCCATTGTGGCATAATGACATTTTATCTCAAAATATGCAACAGAAGCACGTTCTGTGAAGCGAAGAGAATGTAATAGATCAGAGGTAATATAGCAGGAGTAGCTGTAGCAGTAGCAGCAGCAGCAGAGGCAGCAGTAAGAGCAGCAGCAGAGGCAGCACTAAGAGCAGCAGCAGCGGCAGAGGCAGCTAGAGTAGAAATAGCTACAGGCACTAACTGAGCAGCAGAGGCCATAGTAGCAGCAGTAAGAGCAAAAGCAGCAGCAGAGGCAGCAGTAAGAGCTGCAGCAACAGGCAATAGTAACAGCAGTAGCAGAGGCACTAAGGGCAACAGAGGCAAGAGTAACAGCAGCAACAGGCAATAGTAGCAGCAGCAGCAGAGACACTAAGGGCAACAACAGAGGCAAGAGCAGCAGAGGCAGCAAGAGCAGCAGCGGCAGCAAGAGCAGCAGCAGCTATGGCTATTGTAGCAACAGCAGCAGTAAGAGCAGCAGCAACAGGCAATAGTAGGAGCAGCAGCAGAGACAGCAGCAGCAGCGGCAGCATCTGAATCAAAATCAGCATCAAAAGCCGCAGCAGCAGCAACAGCAGCATACAATATGCCAGACGGAGGATTGAAAAAAATATGCAGAAAAACTAACGATGCGTGGCCCATGGTTAGACTGTGTGGGCGTATATGTATGTGTATGTGTGTATGTATATGTGTGTGTGTCACTGTGTATGTGTGTGTGTGTGATTAGAACGCTCTGCTGCTTTCGCACGAGTTACATACTTGCGATACTTAAAGCTATAAAAACATATGTAACACATACAGATATAACTATGTCTCACTGTCACACTGTATGTCTATCTGTCTGTCACACTGTCTCTCTCTCTCTCTCTCTCTGTCTGTCTGTCTGTCTGTCATCGTCTGCATTGCCGAACATTAAAGACAGCTAATCAACCGGCATTCAAGAACGAGCAAGTGGCAAGCTGTCATTGTCACAGTGCCTCCCTATACTCTCTCTCCACCTCGACAGCTATAGACACTCTCATTGCGCTTCAAACGTCTCGGCTTTGCAATTGTTTCGTTAGGGTCTGTCTGAGACACAGATCCAAATCATCAGCTCAAGCGTTCAGTACGACTTTCTCAGTCGCTGTGTACGCAACGTAATAAAATTCGGAAATACAAAATTATAAAAAATTTTATATTTATTTTCGCGCCCCTAAAAACGAAAATTTAAACGTTAATATTTTTTTTAAACTTAATTTGTGTATAATTTGAACTGTCTGATAAATTGTATTTTGTGTAAAGTTGAAAAGTGTTTGGGGGAAGGCAATATGTTGTACAACTGCTTATTGTTATTATTGTTGTTGCCATTGATTCATGGAGAATTAAATTTTAACAATGATCTTGAAAATAATCAAAAATTTAAAAGTATTCCGACAACAATAAAAACTAATGAAAATGAAACTGTACAATTGCCATGCTATTCAGAGAGTTAGTATAAATAATATCTATATATTCTATATACTATATATAGTAACATAATATCAACAATTTTATTAACTAGTTAATCAACTGTATTAGTTGTAATAACATTTTGATGAGGGCCTTGAAATTATTTTTTTTTCTGTTCTCTTTGCTTTTGCTTTTGTGTCTTCTCCGACAATTGCAAGTTGAACAATGGCATTAAATCGTACTAGATTGATATTATAAAGAAGAATTCATGAATGACTTTACAATAGACTTTACATATATTCAAGTTTTCAGATCTAAGGAAATTCATTTTTTTTTTTTTTTTTTTTATGCCAGACAATGCATTTTCCTGCCTTCATTTAATAATAGAAACCTCTAAACGGATTTTTTTTTTTTTTTTTTGTATTATTAATTGAGCATTTTATGTGATGTTCACTTTATGCTGATGTTATGTTAGCTCGTTAAGTTCTTGTTATATCTTATGTATAGTCCGTTTAGTGTTAATGGTTTTTATGTTGCGGAACCCTTTGAAACAAGTTTTTTTTTTGTGGAGAGTGAGAAAAGGTTTTGGAAAATGAAATAACTTTAGTTTTTATATGAGAAACATTTATTAATTTGTTATTCTAGAGCTCAAGAAAATGTTTCTAATTTCGATGTCAATTAAAAAGTTATTTCCGAGCATTTCTTTCGTTCTTGAAAACATAATTTAAACAATTTGAAAATAATTCATTTTAACGCACTTTAAATAATACATATACAAAATTTCAACTATTTTAGTCTTATAGTTCCTGAGTTCTTTGAGTGAACAGAGCAAAAAAAACCAAGCTTTGGAAACCAACTTAAAAAAATATTAGTATAAAATACTATAAATCGCATATAACATAAATTTCAACTGTTTCAGTCTTACGGATGCTAAGTTTCTTGCTTTAACTAATGAGAAAATAAACAATTTTTTTATAGAAATATAAAACGATTCTATTTAGCAGGCTCCAAAATGCCTGCTTACCAAATTTCAGCTCATAATCTCTTATAGTTCCAAAGATGCAGCGCTTTAAATACTTAGGATAAACTTAGGATAAACAAATTTTTTTGTATACTTACCTCTCTCTCTCTCCCTCCACTCATACAGCACCCTTTCGCTATGTACGCTGGCATCATGATGATGTGCTACTTGTTGATTCTCGACATCCCGAAGTGCTGCCACCAGAACGTTTTATGCTCTGGAGCAATGGTAGCTTGCAGGTAACTAACGTCAAGGCTGAGGATACGGGTGACTATTACTGTGAGATTATGACAAATGAGAAACATGCAGTGCAGGAACATGCCATTGAAGTTCAATATCCACCAAGTGTAATGACAGAGCCCAGCGGTATTTTGGAATTAGCAATAGGCGCCACATTTGAGGTTATATGTCTGGCCAAGGGTGTACCACTGCCAGCAATTAGTTGGCGACTCAATGGAAATACATTAGATCAATATAGTAATGCGGGCAATCGTCAGAGTCACATATTTGAAATTAAATCACGGAATATGGCGGGACTTATTGAATGTTTGGCTGTCAATGGTGTTGGGCAACCAGCAATTGCGGGTGTCTATTTACAAGTTTTATGTAAGTAAATTATATAATTTCCCATTGTTTTTTTTCACTTAGTAAACTTTTGAATTTTATAGTTGCGCCAGAGATCAATTTACCGCAATCTGTTGTTTATACTAAAGTTGGGGATCGTGCACAACTTGAATGTATTGTAGAATCGGCACCATTGGCAACATTACAATGGTTTCATCATGGTGTTCCTGTGCAGCTGGGTGCACAGATTAGTAGCCAAGATTTGGAACAGTTTCCCAGTAATTCTCAGGATAACTACATCAATCTGATTAAACATGTGCTGATCGTACGCAAGGTGCGTGAGTCAGATATGGGACAATATGAGTGTCGGGCTAGCAATTCCATTGGCTTTAAGAGCGCTACTGTAGAGCTTACTGGACGTCCTATGCCTTGCATCTTCAAGATTAATCCAGGCACACAAAGCTCTACATCACATGTGCTGGTGTGGCAAACGGAAAGCATGTTGCCTGTCATGGAATTTAAGCTTAAATTTCGACAGATTCCATCAGGTTTGTTAAGGTTTTGGACATAAGCTAAGGTCTGGTAATTATACTACTCTTTATTTATAGCAAATATAACAAAACCGTTGCGAACAAATTGGACGGAATTGACAATTCCTGCACAGGTGACCATAGGTAAGTCAAAACATAGAAAATAAATTATATATATTCATTGAAACAGCAAGAGAATGAAAGTCCTAAATACGGTTTTCTGGCTATTCCAAGCTCATTTTTTAAGCTAGCTTCTTGAAATTTGCCAGAGCTGTTGCTTCTGGCAGCAGACTGCATATAAGTCGTGACGACACGCATTGGAATACTATAACATATAGCTGCCATAGGAAGTATCAGTGGAAATTCAAGTCTTTGTATGAAAAAGTTTTTTGTTTTTAAAGCAATTCGAATGAAATTTGCAGCGCTTCATTTTAGTAATGTTCAAGACTTGTCAGTGTAGTTTCATACAAATCGGAGCACTATATCTTATAGCTAGCATTGCAACAATTGCTCAACAAAAAGTGAAAAATTTTCCTGTGCTTGAAATCTACGTCGCAGCTAAAAATCGAATGATAGTTCAGTTATAAATATAAATAAAAGCTAAAAAAAAGAAGTTTCAGCTTACCGTCTGCTGCGTAGACAATTCTTGAAATATTTTTGCGTCTTCATTTGCTAAGGCATAAAAAAATAATAATAATAAACAAAATTTATTATAAAAATTATTTTGTTTATTTATTTTGCATTTGAGTTTTTGCTTTTGTTATATCAATATTTTACTACAACTCCTCTCTCGCTCTCTCGCACTCTCTCTCTCTTTCTGGCTCTCTCTCATTCTTTAGGTCCAATATATTTTACTTCATATACATTGCATGGTCTGCAACCGGCAAGTCTCTATGAGGTTGCAGTATTGGCACGAAATAGTTTTGGCTGGAGCGATAATAGCAAAATTGTGCGTTTTGCTACTGGTGGTGAAGGTAAGTGGCAAATAAAACTTGCAACATGTGAATCTTCTCATCTTTCTCTCTCTCTCTCTCTCTTCATAGTTGAGTTGCCAAATTATTCAACAGAATCGGAGCTGCATGATGATGTAACGGAAGAGATTTTTGATAACAATGAGATAACACAAAGATCACAAATATTTACAGCTAGCATGACTTATAATAATAATAATAATAATAATAATAGTGCTGCTAATATTATTTATAAATCAATAACAATTTATTTAATAATATTACTACAAATTGCGCTAACATAATAAAAAAAACAATTAAAAATAAATAAAATTAAAACTAAAATTAAATTAATAATAATTTATATATTGATTTTGTACTGATGTTCCAAAATGTTCCAAAAAAATAAAATAAAAATAATAAATAATTAATAATATTATAATTTTTTACAACTATATAAAGTCTTCTATCACTGAGATTTCAAGTTCTGCTTATTGAGCTTGCCAAATGTTTTGACGTATCGCTTCATAAATTTCATCTGGTTCACACTCATTCGTCCGACACCACAGGCAATCAAAGACTAACAATTGCAATAGTCCAGCACCAGCTGCACAATCCTCATATGTTATGGGTGGTAAATCACGTTTAACATGTATGCCATAGATTTTCACTTGTTTATTGTTCATGGCAACAATTGATATTGCATTGCCACGATGCTCATCAAAATTTGACATTGTCTGCACAATTTCTGGTATACGATTTGCATAGCTCATGAGTACAATCATAGCATTTATATTATTTGTATTATTACTAGCACATATCATGCCCAACTGTTGCTCATATTGACAAGGATCGTATAATTCATTTGACAGTCGCATGGAGCAACAGACGCAGGCGGAACAGAACATGCTACGCAATGTCTTTTGCAATTCATGAAGATCTGTGATTATTGTTGGCAATTTGATGTTGTTGGTGATTAGTAAATCTTTGGCAGCTGTTAAATTTAATTGATTTTCATCACAAATAATTGCAACAATATTTATTAATTTCTTATTATTTTTCAATTCCGTAAAAATGTATAACAAGGCTTTGGCAATATTCTCAGCTGTAATAAGCTGTAAGAGCAAAAGAGAGAGAGAGAGTTAACAGTGTATCATGTAAATATGCGCACAACTTACAGTTGTTAGTAAGAGACCCAACTCTGCCTGCTGGCAGTCTAAATTCTCACTGCTGATAAGCTGAGAAATTATATGAAAATTAAATGTTGTTCATATGATAAACTTTTCAACTTACGGGAAATTCAAATATTTCTTGCGTTTCATCCCAGCTGCGCAGCTTGGCCATGCTGCGTGCATAGCAAAGTTTAGACTCTTGGCCGTCGGTACGCGATATGAAGATAACAAAGATCTGCAAAATGTAAACAACACTATCTCTTAGTCTCGCTCACTCTCACTTGCTGTAACTCTCACTCTCAATCAGTCACTCCCTTCCTCTCTCTCTCCCCTTACCTTATGCACATATGGCTCCTGACGCACCATAAATTCTCTAAATTTAACATATAAGTTTTACTGCTATCTAAACGATTTAATGTCTCTGCATGAAAATATTCCAAGCCTTCGCCATCATCAGTGCGACGCACACGATCAAGTCTCCACTGTACTTTGCGCGACAACACTTCACATTCATCAATGCCGCAAAACTTAAAGGCAGCAAAATCATCCAGCTGCACGCGCGCACCACACACTGAAATTGCCGCTTTACGTGGTCGCAAATTTAAATAATTTGCTGTACGTCGTGCTTTCACTAGACGATTATAACGTTGCAGCTTTGTGCCGTCCAAGTCTAGTCCACGCATATATAGTTCACGTTCCAAATCGAGTGTATTAAATTCTGATAGTGGCACTTCCATTATTTTTATAAAAATAAAAACAAAACAAATTTCTGCTAGTCAATTAGTATTTGCCAGTGTTGCAAAAAAATATTTGCGAATTTTCTATCGATATATCGATAAGCAAACAGCTGTTGGCAAACATATTTAGTTAATTTGAATTAACGTTCAAATTTGCATAGCAATTTATTAAAAATAAAAAATAAATAAATAAATGTTGTAGCTGTTTATTTATTAATGTTTGTTTGTTGTTATTGTATATTAAGCTAATTAAATTTAATAAATTTGACATCTTTTTCCGTATAACATGCGATTTTTGTTAACTTTATGCTAATATTTAAACAAGCAAAAATTATCATAACAAAACAAATTACTCATTAAGCTGAGAGCGAACGGGCGCTTGATCAAATATATAATGTATGACTGATACTGTATGTAAAGTATGTTCAATAAAATTCAGAAAAAAAAAAAAATATATATATTATCATTTTTTTTTATAAAAATTAAATTTGTCACCTTTTGCTTACGCAAAAGATAAACTTAAGATGATGAATAATGCATGAATCAAAAAAAAAAAAAAATAAACTAAAATAAATATATAGTTTTCAACTTCCTGAATAATGGTTATCATTTTGATAAGATCAACGAAGAAATTCATAAAAAAGTCATGTCTATAAACGGATACATGACATTTATGTATGTGACAAATAATTATCTGCTATTAAAGTTAAGTCTCAGAATTTCGTGCATAAATATGCTTTAAAAAATTTTATGATTTTTATTTCGAAATTTATCTTATCTTTTGTTATTATTGCAGCTCTTAATTAAGTTATCAAAAAAAAAAAAAGAATAATTTTTTATGGATTTTCAAGTTTCATCTTTATTTCACACAAACTGCCGTTATTTGCATACGAAGGGTATATTTTTTTTGGCATAAGGCTTCAACAAGCACAAAACCAATAAGAATAATAAAAACAACAAAAACAACAATAAAAAAAAGACGACGTCAATTGGCAGTGACATTGCAAGCATCTCTCATGAACTCACACTCCAATTCACGCTCGCTCTCTCACTCTCTCTCTCTCACTCACTCTCTCGCTGAGTCAATGTCTCGTTTCATATCCAAAAAATTTGGCGCCACAACACAGCAAAACGCGGAAAAGATGCGAGCAATATCAATTGTTTACCTGCCACCAGCAGCTTCAAGCAAAAGACAACAGCAACACAGCAACAACAACAACAACAGCACCATTAGCACGCAGCTGGCAGCAGCGACGCAACGTTGCCTATGAGAGCAGCTGTTTCAATTCCATTCGTGCCAATGCTTTCGGCTTCCAATTGGCATCGCAGCACACGCGCTAGCACACTTACATTCAGTTCTCGCTTGAAAAGCATCGCGACGGGTACGAAAAGCAGCGTGCAGCGCATCAAACAAAAAAAAAATCAAACGAAACCAAAAAAAAAAAAGAATTCAAAATAAAACGCAACAACACAAAAAAAAAATACTCATATCAATACTTAGCATTAAGCACTTGAAAACTTCAATTTGTATTGTGCACACACATACACACATTGAGAGATAGGCACGCATATATATTGAAAATATACCTAAAATATTTTTTATCTATGGCAAGGCAAGCAAAGCTTTTCAACAGGGGGAATTATGTATCTAAAAAAAAAAACAAAAAAACAAATGAATTTTTTCGTTAAAGGGTCACATTAAATCGTCACGAAATTAAGCGAAAGCGTTGCAAGTGCAAGTGTTACGCTCAAAATCAAAAGAAGAAGAAGAAGAAGAAGAAGAAGAAAAAAAGCAGCAGCAGCAACAATATCTTGGGACATTTACCTGGTCGTAAATCAAAACTGCTCGTACAATATGTCGACGCTGCCAGCAGGCAGAGTTTGTAGTTTGCCTTTTGTTACGCTTCAAAAGTGTTGTTGTTGTTGTTGTTGCGGGTTACTTCTCTTACCATCCTCTCTGTCTTTCTTTCTCTTGTGCTCCACATCTCGTTCGCATCATGCTCATCATGCACAGTGACCAAAACCTGTTTATATTCCTCTTTGTAAATGGCACAGGCACAGGCAGCCGCAGCAGCAGCAACAGCAGCACTTCACTATCCATTCCACATCCATTTCATGTTTCATTCTTTACCTGTCCCTGGCAACGTTAACGTCAACGTCAACGTCGACTGCAACTGCAGTCGGCGGGTGCTGCAGCTGCCATTCAGCCTCCAGTGCACATACACACACACACACAGAGAGCACACGCATACAAACGCACGCATAAACTTGCTCTGTGCCACAGTGATTCATTTTAACGAATTCCTGCTGCCACAAGATGTTGCAAAAAAAACAACAACAACAACGAAAACAAATTGTGGCCACAAATTGCATTTTGGCAATCGCAGCATTTGCAATTAGAAACAGCAAGCGAAACGGCAAAGCAAACAACAACAACAACAATTCACACTTGTGTAATATGCAAATGCATTCTATAAATATTTGTTAGTGCAAAACGAAAAATAAGAAACAACAAACAGAAGAAGATGAAGAAAAAAAACTAAAAACTTGCAGTTGTCGTCTGCATCGCCGGCTACTAGTAGTAGCAGCAGCATAAAACGAAAGTGAATTGAAAGGAAATTGGAATGGGAATGAAAATGAAAATGAGAATTCGAAATCGAATTCAAATTGGAATGGGCAAAAAAAAAAGGGAATGCTGTGTGACTGTGGCTGCGACTCTTACACTGACTGCTGTAGGGCAGCAGGCACGGTCGCAGCTGGATATAAAGCAGAATAAATCTCTTTTTTTTTTTTTAAAAAAAAGGCGAATTGTATTATTTACAGTGAAAAGTTTTCAATTCAATACTTGACGTGCTGCCCGCCGCAAAGCATTTTCAACTCATTCCAATACAAAAAAAAAAAAATCGTTGTAATAGCAAACTGAGCGCAGCTGCAGCTGCACACAAACACGCTGCACTTGTTTGTGTGTATGTGTGTGTGTGTGTAAACTTTGAGCGCAATGTAAATAAACAAACGGCAAGACAAAGAGAGAGAGAGAAGAGAAGACAAGACAAGACAAGCAACTAAAATGCAGACGTCGATTGTTATGAGGCCACATTAAGCAGACGTAAGACTTGCATATCGTACAGGCGCAAGCATACAAGAGTAAGAGCATAAACGTGAGCGAGATAGCTGCAGTGTAAGAGACTGAGCGCAGACAGCGTAAGAGAGTTGATCGTTGCGTTGCGATGTGTGTAGAAATGTTAAAAACTTCCTGGCGAAAGTTTGTTTGTTGTTGTGAAAAAAAAACAACTTTTATTACAAATATTGAGAATATTGAGTTAAATTTTATAAACTGCCCTCGCATTACGAAAATATTAAAGTTCATTTCACGTTTTTGTACCTTGCGCTGCAGTCGTAGTTTAGTATGATAAAAAAAATACATACGTAAAATGTTCATTTATGATAACAAACTAGAATTCTATATAATATATAGAAACGCGTAAGAATGCTATAGTCGTGTGTGATCGACTATATGATACCCGATATTGAAAATTCCATAAGTTTCAGGCTTATGATCTAATCTAAAGTAAATTCGCATAGATAATTTTGTGATGATAGATGAACAGATAACGACTGTTGAACTTTATGGAGTCGGAGTGCTGATTATAATCTCTTAGTACGCAATGGTTACCGGGTATAAAAATACTATATTTTATATATGGAATGCTTAATCACAGTTTTCATATGAGGTTTTACTCGCTCTCTCTTACTGTCACTCTCTCTTGCTCACTGTCTCTCTTTCTCTGTGATATAATAATTCTCAAACAATCATTTGACTTGTAAAAAAGGGTTTTAATTAGTTGACAAGATATTATTGCAGTACATACATATATAGCTATAGAGATATAGTATATATAGTCGACTACTAGACAGTTTAACGATGTTTTGTAAGCTAGCAAATAAATATGTATGTCAATATACAAATGAATATGCAGTATGCATATAGTATATAAAAAACTTAAAACGATTTTCGCCAGCCAAAGTGTGCAGCAAATAAACAAGCATAGAACGAATACCTAAATATCTATGCATATAATACTAGCATATATCTATGCATGTGTGTGCCTTGCGAGCATGTAGCGAGTGTAAACATGCCACAGCATGTCTGTTGTATGCTTATATTTATCTTGTTTTTGTTTTTGCACTTTTCGTCATACACTTTAGTTGCAAGTCGCTGCACAAACTAATTTTAATTTATTTTTTTTTAGTTATAGTTAAAACATAACAACATTTTTTGTAGTGTATTTAAAATTCGTTTTATTTGTATTTCAGTTTTTTGTTGTTGTTGTTTTTTTTAGTAGTAGCTGCTTTTCGTTTTTTTCGAGTTTTCGCATTTGCACATTAATTTATTTATATGCAAACATATTTGCATGCTTTTCAACTTGGCACACCCTGTATACCCCACCCCATTCGCAATTCCACATTTCACACTCTTACTGTTTCTCTCGCTCTATGTCTGTTACCAGCTGTTTCGTCTGTTTCGCCCCGCCATCTTAGTCCACATATTGAAATCCACATCGACCCGAGACACGACCCACTTAGCTTTGGCATTGAGTTGACCAATGTGAGGAAGCGAGAGAGAGAGAGAGATGAAGAATATACAAGAGAGCGTCAGAGAGCATACACAGAGTGTGGAAGAGAGGGAGGCAGCATCAGTTCAAGGAGTGTGTGTTGACGCGGTAATTTAGCGAGCAAAAACAAAAACAAAAGCAACAACAATAACAAGAATAAACAAGAAATTGCAATTTTCGCACTGAGATCATAATATGAATGAGATACGGGCGTCTTGTGGCTTGCATAACTAATACCAATACCAAGACATGCATAGCAATAGACATATGGGGAATACTTTAAGCCATATTTACCATTTAGCTGCCAATCAGCAACAAAACAAAAATTTGTCCACACTTTGTGGAAGCTGTGATTTCTAGCGCACAGCTGTGACTCGCACACACACACACACATAACACACACTGGGGAATATTACGCCTGTGATGAGATGTTGAGGGGAACTTGACAACAGCCTGATATGAAAATCTGATTTCATATTCCCTTTGCGTCTGTCATAGTTGAAATTAAGTAGTTAGTTATATGCGTTGCGTTTACTCTTCGCTTTCCTTTGATTTTTTTTTTTTTTGGCCAACGAAAATTATTATTTTGGCATTTCCGTTATTTATCTCTTTGCGGTGCCCAATTTGGTGGCAACAAAAAAAAAATTGACAATTGTTTGTCGCAATTTACTAGCAATTTAATTAAATTGACTTGAAACAAAAAACAAGAAAAACATATTAATTACAGTTAACGATCTACCTCCGTTGAAAAAGTATAAAAATAAAAAAAAAACAAAACACAAAGCAAAAGTTCGAAATCGAATTGGAAATTCGAAATTTAAAGTGCGTGCGTGCGTGCCAAATAAGAAAACAACAAAATAATCCAATAAGAAAAAAATTACAACAATCAAAAATTAATAGAGTGAGAGAGAGAGAGAGAGAGAGAAGGAAGAGCAAAGAGAAGAAAACAATAACAATGAGAGCTACAAAGTTCATCTTACTCTTTGGCCTCTTAATTGGACAATTTTATAACGGTAAGTTTTCAATTTCAAAACTCAACTTTGACTCTATCGCTGACAGAAACTGAAACTCAATCGAAATTCTCATTTTTTTTTTTCTGTTGCTAAGTCTTAGGGTAAGCTTCTTGCTGCTTGCTCAAGCATCTAGATAAAAATCTGATTAATTTAATTGGCACTTTAAGCTCACATTAGAGTTAAGCAGCTAATATATATAGCTAATATATATATATACACGATCTATATATACATACATATATGTACATATATGTATATATCTCTATCTATTGAAATAGAAAACTAAATAAAATTTATTACGCATACGCGCCACAGAAATCTAATCGGAATTCTTTGATTAATTTTATCAAATTATTTTAACAGCGTAAAGCTAAATAAACAAAAAATAAATAAATAGTATAATATATACTTGGGTTAGTATATATATTTGTATATATATTTGGGTTAGTAAGTTTGTGTAAAAATAAGTTATGAACTTTAAGGCTAGATTATCTAGCTAGACGTCAAAATGGAAAGGAAATTACGTTAGATAGTCGTAGTATTATATAGAGCAAATATTTGACTTAAATTTTAAATTTTAAAAAAATTTGTTGAAAATTATTTCATCAAAATTCTGAGTAGAGAGAGCAGAGAATTTAAGCTATATGCTGAAGAAATTTGAAGAAAATCTTGTAAATGTTTTGTGAAGCAGCAGCAGAAGTTGTAGAAGATTATCTTAGCTGTGAGAGAGAGCGAGAGAGAGAGAGCTGAGATATAGTTAAGTTTACAACATTTTGATTGAATGACTGTAGCACTAAAAGTCGAGTATATAAATTCATTTAGATATCAAATAAAATGCTTAAATAAATATAAATATAAAAAATATTAAATAAATATAAAGCTTAACATTAACATAGCAAGCCTATGGGGCATACTAGGCGTATCAGTAATAATTACTAAAAAAAAAAACTAAAATTAAGCATAAGTACAATTAACAATTACGATAATGTTTGTAATCAATAGAATTTTTATAATTTAATGACTCGAAGCGTCTACTCAATGGGCGGCGGTAAATAGTAATATTATTCTACTCTATTTTTTTTTTTTTTTTTTTTTTGATATTTTACGTAAGTATCAAAATTATGAATTACCAAAATGTTGAGTGCGGTAATATTAATAGGCATGAGGTATGTTTCACTATATAGAAGGCATGGCATACCTTTACCTTTTGCTCATAACTCAAACTACAAATCATTCTGATTGTTTTCTACACTTGTGTTTGTAAAGTGTGTGTATGTGTGTGTGTATGTGTGTGTGTGTGTGTGTTTCTTTGATACATATTTACACGTAATTGTGTCTATGTGTCTGTCTGTCTCTCTGTCTGTCTGTATATTTTATTTCTACTCCACGTGCTTGTATTTCCAAAGTACACACACACACATACACTCATACATACACACACACACACACATAGAAAATAAGTTAAAACCAGAGAGTTATGGAGAGTACAAAGCATATCTTATCTTGCCATAGAGGCAAATGCTCTTATCTATTTTGTTGAAAGTTAAATTTCATACGCTACAGCAACAGCAACAGCATTATGGCCTAAATGTGTATGAGTGTATATAGATAACGGTAAACAACACTCACTGTTCTCTATGTATATACATATGTACATAGAGCTACAATGAAGCTGCGCTATTTTATGCTATTTTCTAGCTCAACGCTGCGCTGTGCTGCTCTGTGCTGTTCTGTTCTTTTGGAGTCATGTGCTCTGCATAAATGCGTCCCTAATGGCAAGGGAGTGGGGAGTGGGGAGAGGAAAGTATGAAGTATGAGCAAATATTTGTTGTGCAAAGGCACAAAAGGCAAAAGAATTACTCAGAAGTTGCTCTATGTGTAGATATCTGGCATATCGAGAGATATTTGCTTATGCCAGACACGCAGCAAAATACATTGGAGACTAATAAGACAAAACGCCCCACATTTACCATAGCTTACCAGATATATATGTATATATATATATTTTTTTTTTGCCATGCCATGATCTGTTTTCATGTTTTTAATTTTCGTTCGTTTTTTAATTAATTGTTTCGTTATTTTTTTTTTCTATTTTCCAGCGATAAGACAGTTTAGCAAAATATGTTGAAATCTCCCTAAAAAAAATTTGTTTTTTTTTTTTATATTTGTTGTCTTAGTCTTTATATAGCATAATGATGATATACAATGATGTATGTACATCAAGAAATAAAAACTAGAACAAGTTCAAAGCATTTCTTGTTTTTTTTTTGTTTTTATTTTCAGTTTTTATGTAAATATTGTGCAAGATTTTTCTGCTGTTGTTGTTGTTTTTTTTATTTCTGTTTTTGTTGCATCAATAATAATTTTTTTTTTTTTTTTGGGCATTTCAATTTTGACGGATGTTGATATAATAAACAGCTGTATGAATTATGAATAATTATTATGAATAATTTGTAAAAATTCCAAAAACCAGAAGAAAAAAACCAAAATGCTGACGTTATAAACTATAATTTTAATTAATTTCAATTTCAATTTCCATTAAAATATTTTTTTCTAATTTTATGATTGATAAATTTATGAAAAAAAAATAAAGAAACTATTAAATAATATTTTCTTTATAAATATTTAAAAATTAATTAAAAATTTATCACGTTCTGTTAAATGATAAAATTTTCTAAGTATTCAGTTACAGTTTTGCATAAATATATATATATATATATATTTTATATATATTTTAAGGTGTTTCCATTGAATTTTGATATTAAGAATGCAAAAAGAATTTTTATCCAAAAAAAAATATGATTGAATATTTGAACTGCACCCCAAAAAAAAAAAATAAATAAATAAATAAAATAACTTAAGAAAGATTTTGCTGTATTTATGTGAAGCATAAAGCATGAAAATCATATCAAATATCTTAAATTATGGCCGTGCCCCTTAGGGAATTATTATTTTTTTTTTTGTGCTGATATTCGCATTGAACATCAAATTCTGCTTATAGCATATCAATAAAGAATTCATCATAATTCTTCTCTCTCTCTCTCTCTGCTCTCTTTCTCTGCAAAGAATTAAATATCGAAAAGCACAACCCCAAAAACTACAGTTCCGTACAGTTTGAAACTTTTATATATGCAAAAAAAAACCCAAAAAAAAAAAATTGAAATTGAAATTGATTTCAATTGAAATTTTTTTTTTTTATTTCTCCATTTGGTTTTTCTATTTGAAGAATAATATGGCATGGAATTATGTATATATTGGATTCCGTCATAGTCTAATTTATGCCTACTGTCTGTGCTTGTCTGTCTATTTATTTGTCTGTACAGTTGACCGGCCATTAACATTAGTCGATAACTAGACAAAAAGTTTCCTCCGACTGTCGAATTGTCTGACATTTCGACAGTTTTATGATGCCATGAAAAAAAAACTCGCATGTTACAATTTTTCGCTTTTGCGGATTTTTGTGGTACAAAATTAGACACACACACAGTCATACACTATAATCCATATGCTATAATTGCATATAGTGAAAATATTCATAGCCAAATTTGTACATTTTATCTTTAGATATATATATAGTGATATATAGATATATATATATAGAAACATTCAGTTTTTTCCATAAGTTTTGCTTTTCAATTGAGACAGAAATGAATTTCATTTGTTTATGCGTTTGGCCTCGTAAAGTCATACATATATATAGTCCATATGTAGGACATGTATTATAGCAGATATATATATATATATAGAAATTGAAATGCAACGATCTGATCTATGTATATACATATATATGTATATAGAAACTCTATGTAGCGCCGAGGTAAGCGCCACATCATCAGCAGTGATAATAATGAAAAGCAGACGAAAACAAAAGCACGTCTACTTTATAGCATCTTTATATATATATATATATATATATGTTTATAGTACGTGCATCTTGAACTAAATCTTGAATTTTTTTAATTGGAATAATCAATATGTTGTTGTTGTTTTTTTGCACACTTCTTATCGCTGCCTTCAGCAAGTAAAACAACAACAAAAGAAAAAGACAATTTCCAGACTGACCTTACTGATATGTTCGATCATGAGCAAATCATTTATTATAGGTGATATGATAGCATGAAACGATGATTTGTCACCTTTAAGCTTAAAGAAAAGTTACTTACTTTTGTTTGCTATAAATATGTATAGCACACACATATATATATATAGCTTTTGCTATAAAAAATAAAAAAATAATAATAATGCTACCATTAATATACAACTTACTTTTTTATTGCTATAAACATTTATAGCACATAAATATAGTTTTGCTATAAAAAATAAAAAATGCTACCATTAATATATAACTTATTTTTTTTGCTATAAATATTTATAGCACATATATTTATATATATGGCTTTTGCTATAAAAAATAAAAAATAATAATTATGCTACCATTAATATACAACTTACTTTTTTTTGCTATAAATATTTATAGCACATAGTATATAGCTTTGCTATAAAAAATTAAAAAAAAATAGCTAACATTAATTTTAACAGCAGCAAAGTAAAATTTATTTTTTTTAAAAATTTGCTATAAATTATGCTATAATTTTTTTTTTTCATTCCTACCAGTTGCAATAAAATAAATGTCATGCCATAAAAAAAGAATAAAGAAATATTTGAGCTGTGGCTGATAAAAATCGTTTGCATCTTATAAATCAAATTGATGTATAGAAATTTTTACAATTTGCGTTTCGACCAACATCCCGCTGATAAATTGACTTTAACGCGTGCCATAACGAATTGCATTGCCAGCCCTTGGCCAGCTTCATTGAGAGTTGCGACGAGTTGACGAGTGGCTTGTGGCTTGTGGCAAGCTTCTTCTTATGAATTTTGCAAATGTAGAAATTCAAGAGCACTAAGCGCAGACAAATTCCATTTGCTGACGCCAATTTTTGTATAGTCTCTCTCTCTCTCACTCTCTGTCTCTCTGTCTCACTCTTTAACTGTCTGCTGCTCTATTGTGCTGAATGTCTAGTCCCCATTGCGTGCGCCTGCAAAGAAAACCCATCAAAAATCCAAAGCCATTACAACATTACAGTAAAAAAAAAAAAAAAAAAAAACTTAACGTCAGCGACAACGACAGCGACAGCGATACTGACTGTGGGCGCAGCAGACAACAAGCTTTGGGAAAGAGGAGACTGGGCATAGACGTAGGATTTTGCTGTTAGTGGCGCCACGTCGTCCTGTCGCCATTGTTCCAGCAATGCATTGGGATGCTGGAGTAGCAGCGCATCCATATGGACAGACTATTGACTTGAGTTTTTTGCCACTCGACAAACAGCTAAGAGTTGCCTCCCCAAAGCGATGACTATGTTGTTGTTGTTGTTTTTTTATTTTCAAGGACAATGCGAAAATGAAGTGTGTAACTGAGAGCAACTGACGCATGTTTGCCCAAAAGCCTTTTACGTGATGCTGTGCTGCTGCTGCTGTGCTGCCTCCTTCTACTACTTGTGCGCAGTGGCAACACCCTCTCGCTGACCCAGTTTGTTGCCAAGGGATGAGCAAAACATTAGTTTTTGGCCTTGACTCAAGTGTAACAACAACAACAACAAGAACAACTACTACTACTACGGCAACTTGACCAAAACAATTGCAATTTCAGTTTCAATGTTGTCTTTCGGTGAAGGTCTCGGTCTGAGTTTTGGGTCTTAGTCTTAGTCTTGGTCTTGGTCTTGGTTTTCGTTTTCATTTTTGTCTCAGTTTCAGTTTCAGTCTTTGATTTTCTGATGCTTGAAAAAGCAGTTGCCATAAAAGTAAGCATGACTCTGTCTCTCTAGGTGTATTAAGGGGTAAGGGAAGCTAAAATTTTTTTTTTTTTTGGATAAGATAGTGGATGTTGTTTAGCTGCCTTACGGCAAATGTTGTCTTTTGCTGCTATGTTCATTTACTTCTTTTGCTTTTTCACCTTAAAAGGTAAACGCGCTTTTTATTGACGCTCTTGACACACGAAGCTTGCAACTCAAAACTTTTGCTACTCTTGACTTTGATAACAAAGCTATAAGCACAAGTCTTGCGCAAAGTCTTTTAAGCCCTACAGCTGCCAACAGATAATAAATATATATATCAATATATATATCTACCATATATATACATAACATATATTTGTATAACTCTTTATATAATAAAAATAAATTCAATCAGCGATTTGATGACGTTACGCTTGTGACTCAATCAATTTTTGCCGCGTGGGCAATGAATCGTGAGATTGAAATATTTTTTTTATACTCGGTGCCCATTGGGTAACAAGAGTATATTGGTTTAGTGACAGCAGCAAATGTATGTAACAACCATAAGTAGGCGTGGCCGACACCATAGAGTATATATATGCTGGCTCAGCATCAACAGCCGAGTCGATGTCTGTCTGTCCGTCTGTACGCCCGTATAAACACACAGATTTTGGAGACTATAAGAGCTAGAGACTTCATTTTTTTTGCAAAGTGCTTGTATTAGTTGCAGGCAGTTAAAGTTTATTTTGGATTTTTGCCACGCCCCCCACCGCCTCCAGAAATCGATAAAAACCATTTTGAAGACATCACAGCACCCACATCCAGACAAGCTATATGACTGAAATTTGGTACAAAGTTAGAATATCTGGAATATGTGTGAAAATTTGGATACAGATCGGATAATGAACATGGAAGTTATACACATTTCTTCAAATAACAAAATTTGAGAGGCGTCTTTGGGCACCGAGTATTATATAGTCGAGCATACTCGACTATAGCTTTCTTACTTGTTTTTTTCGGTTTTTTGCACCGTTAGATATTTGAAATTAGTATTAGAGAGAGAGAGAGAGAGTTTGGATGTCGATAAATATTTTGTTTGTCGGGAATGTCAATAAATTGCAACTGCTGCTGTCGTCATATATGGCATGCAAATTCTTATTGGTTTTTAGCCTTTCAATTTCTCATTAGTCATACAAAAGAGTGAAAGAGAAAGAGAGAGAACGAAGGGAGAGTTCAAGATATTATAATGTTCTGTTATTACGTGCGTATAATGCGAAAGAGTAACATTAACTTGATATGGTGTTGACTTTTGTTGTAACTTATGTTATGTTCATCAGGTAACAAAACTTTATCGTTGGTCATTAAGATATCGACAGACAAAGAGCCAGATAGACAGACAGCAATCGACAAACCAAATCTGTAAAAGACAACACCTAGAAGAAAAACTCGTTTCACTCAGCATACTCTTTATGGTATTGTATTGCCCATTAAGTAATACGATAATTACACTCTTTGTCATATCAAAGAGTATCTTAATATTGTAGGCCATGAAATTGTTATTATTATTATTTTTTTTTTCAGATATTGTTAAAACATTTTCAATGTTAATTGAATCATTATTCTAATGTTAAAAGCTTACAACACTAGCTTACAGTATGATTAGTTAGTTAGGAATGTCTTAGTATTAAAACTTGATTTTTACGTATTACTACAAACTCTAGACTCTATACACATTATATAGTGTAATTTATAAATAGATTTGTGATTGTTTTATTTTGTTTTTACTTTTAATGCTTCACTAATCCGTTGTTGGATTGGGTGTATAAATTGTGCTATAAATTGCACACAATTACAACTTGAAAAAAAAAACTAACAATTATTTGATTGAACTTAATGCTTAGTTATATTGTAATTACTATTCAATAGTTTAACAATTAACAATTATCTTTCAATTTCAACATGCAAATTGATTTTGCAATTGTTTCGCTCTCTTTGTGGTTAGTATTAAGTCAAAAATAGTTCATTGAGCTGCTCTGGAAAACTATTTAGGAACTTTTTAGTTAATGTAGCTAATGCTATACGAATTTACAGTTATATATTACTATATATTCACTTTGAGCTTAACAAATTTCATAGAAATCAAAGCAATATATGATTGAAATACATGTAAAATGTAGAGTTCCTCTCAGAAACTGTTCAGGAACTTTCTAGTTACTGCAGCTATTGCCATCAAACTTTACAGATAGATATTACGATGTGTTCTCTAAGTGCCGAACAAATTTCATAAAAAACGAAGCAATATATGATTGAAATACATGTAAAATGTAGAAATCCTATGAGAAACTGTTGAGGAACTTTCTAGTTATTGCAGCTATTGCCTTCCAATTTTACAGATAGACATTACGATGGTTTCTCCAAATGCCTAACAAATTTCATTGAAATCGAAGCAATATATAATTGAAATACATGTAAAATGTAGAGTAAAATGTTCAGGAACTTTCTATTCACTGCAGTTATTGCCATCAAACTTTACTGATAGATACTACGATGTGTTCTCTAAGTGCCTAACAAATTTCATAGAAATCGAAGCAATATATAATTGAAATACATGTAAAATGTAGGGTTTCTCTGGAGAACTGTCCAGGAACTTTCTAGTTACTGCAGCTATTGGCTTTATACTTTACAGATAGATACTACGATGTGTTCCCCAAATACCTAACAAATTTCATAGAAATCGGAGCAACATATAGTGCAAAAATATATGTATTAAATGCCAGTCACATCAACAGTTTTGTTCAGAGAATTATTTAAGATTATTCCTGGAATTATTTAAGAGCTTTGTTACTGTCATCAAGTTTCCAGTTAAATATTACTATATATTCCAATATGAGTAGCAACATTTAGTAGAAAGTCATCAAAACTGTCAGCTACGTCATATAGTTTCATATATGTAGATAACAATATCAGCTGAATACTTTTACTCATCACATCTGTTATGCAAGTTTACCTCGCACCCTATTTTTTTTTCCTCCAACATATCCGTTTTCAACAAAAAAAAAAGAAAAAAAAAGTCAATTTCCGATGTAGGGCGTAACAAGAATCATATGACGAACATATGACAAGCTTGTTAGTAGTTTCCCTCAAGGTATTTGCTATTGATGGGGTGTGATTTTTATCAGTTCCCAATTAAAGTGTTCCCTCAATGTACATGTAAACAAGCATGGCAAACACGGGTCTCGCGATTTCACTAAAACTGACAATGAGTCATCCTGCTGCTGCTGTTGCTGCTGCTGATGATGATGATAGCTTCAACTACTTCTACTTCTTCTTCAAATTTTAAATAACTTTTGCGGTTTATATATTTTTTTTTTGCAGGCAATTGTCGTGCGTCATCATTGGAGGCAGCAAAAGATGATGGCGATTATCAGGAAGATGATTATAATTATAATGATGAGGATGAAACTGATAATGTGACACCATTGAAAGTAGAAGAGGAACCACATGCAATACCATATTTTGAGCAAAATGATTTAACGATAGAAGCACGACCCGGTGACAATGTTAATATTAATTGTGATGTTCGTAATTTTGATAGTAAGTATTTTCATATTCTCATTATTATACGCCAGAAATATATATACTTAATATATTTATTTTACAGTTTCCAATGTTGCCATGTGGTATAAGAAATCACAAATATTAGCTAATGGACAAACATCGATCAATGATCGTGTTGAAGTTATGCCAAATAATTCAATACAGATCAATGATGTAACATCTGATGATGCCGATGATTATTATTGTGTTATATTGCCACAGAACGTAACGCAGCATACAACGCTGAGGGTGGGCGCCCGGCTATCGATCTATTGCGACGATCGTGATGTTACCGATCGTACGCAGACGTTCAAGCAGGGTGACCATCACAGACTCGTCTGCCGAACGTTTTTACCCATTAAAACTGATATTAAATGGTCATTCAATGTATGTGCACACACACACTCTCTCATTCATCCAAAAAAAAAAAATCATCACTTGTCTCTTTTTTTTTTTGGTTACTTAGGGTAAACGTATACAAACATCAGCGGAAGATATGGAAAATGGTGTCGTTGTTTTGGATAATATTGATGAAGAAAATGCTGGACTCTATCAATGTTTAGGTGATGATGGTAGCTCTGAGCCACCACATGGTATGCTTACCATTGATGTACAGTATACACCAAAAGTTTCTACACATCGCCATCATGTTAATACACAAGAAGGTGGCACTGCTCAATTATATTGTGATTATCGTGCAAATCCAATTGCCGTTAGTTTCTTCATAAAGGATGGCAAAACATTATCATTATCGGAGAAATATTCAATAACAAATTCATTGCATAAGGAACATAATCGTACAACGCTTAGCATTAAAAATATTGATGATAGCGATTTGGGTACCTATGAATGTCATGTGGATAATGTTATTGGCTCAAATGAGGCACGCATACATTTAAGTTATAAGCCAGAGACGCCACAATATCAGAATAGTAGCATTGATGGTAATAAAGTGACAATGCATTGGCTTGTTCGCAGTCTACAGCCATTATCGGAGGCAATGCTTGACTATAAATTGACGGGTGTAAGTTATCTTATCTAGCATCTCACTTGCACTCGCACTCACACATACGCATGCATAGTTCTAAATTTTATTTTCACTTCAATTCCGCAAATGTTTCGTGTGGCATGCTTTTGGGCGTTTACTTCAAATGTTGCACACGAAACTTTGTGGCATTGATGAAAGTTTGCAGAAATTTCTTTAAAAAAAATTTTAATAGAAACTTTAATTAAATATTTTTCTAACTCTCTATCTGGCAGTCCTATACCTGGAGCACTGTATCAATGTTACAGACACAGCGACATGACAAGGATAGCGGCATCTGGAAGATAACACATCAAATGGAATTAACACCCGGACTATGGCATGTACATGTTAAGACTAAAAATCCACATGGCTGGTCAAATTTCTCACCCGATTATGATCTTGTAATCGAGGATAAAGGTAAGACGAAAAATTATTAGAAAAATTTTTTTAAATATTTTTTTTTATAAATTTTCTTTTACTTTCTCCCATAGAAAACTCTGGTGAACTGGATGATGTTGCAGTGCCACCAGATGATTTAGTGCGTGCTGGTTTTGGACCTGCTGGCGGCAGTGGCAATATGAATACAGCATGCATCCTAAGCATGCTGCCAGCATTGTTTATAACACTTATCAGCATAAGTCTGCGGCAATACTAAGTGCAAGAATGTTGGAAAGGCCAAGGGCGATAATATACGTAAGGCAAAAAGTTGAAGATCAACGGATTAGCATGTTAACCAACGGAAGAAGACACACACACACATACACAGTCGCAGTTTTAATAATTCTAAGAGAAAAGCCATTGAAAAAAAACTTAATCATAAAAAAAATAGTAGAAAACGAGAAACGAAAACAAAAGAGACGAAAGAGAAAAAAAAAATTACCCAAGTATTCTAATTATATGCTAAATGCTAATTGTGCGCCTTGATCCCTAAACCTGATGATCCCTGGGTGCCAGCACTCTTGGATATTGGCTGGGATCAATGTTAAATGTTAATGTTTCAATTTCAAAATCAAAAACAAAAAAAAAATCACTGCAAATGCAAAATAACAAAAAATTTTTACTATCACAAACACAGAAAATACTTTGAAGAAAAATAATTGTGCCAAGAAATGCGTAAATGAAAATAATGTTAATGTGCATAAATTATGTATAGCCTATAGCCGATATATATATATATATACATATATATAGCCGATAGCCGATTTTTAGTTTATAGTTAATGTTTAAAAATTGATGACGATTGACGATTGATGATGGATGAATATACATAACTGCGACGATCGGTTGAAAACCGCCCAAAAAAAAAACTTAGCATATAATATTTATTTGTTTATATGTATGTACGATCTACTAGTTAACATTGACGATTCAAATTTCTTATATATATACAATATATATATAAATATACAAAAAAAAAAACTGCAAGTAAAAATTCTAAATATACCTGAAAATAAATTAAAAATGAAAATGATAAAAGTTACTGAAAATGGCCAACAAAAACGTTATGTATATGAATGTATATAAGATATTGAAATATGAACATGAGGATCAAGTAAAAAAAAAAAAGTCAAGCTAAGAGAGAAAGAGAGAGAAGAACGAGCATTAATGCTGAAGAGAAAAACAAACATTTTATTTAATAAAAAAAAAAAAAAAGTGAAATTTAATTGAAAAAAATATTACAATTTATATATATATATACACACACACCTACAGACTCACACACACACACACACACATCTAAAAGCATGCATATGCACACATACACATACATATACATATATATATATGCATGTAGTATATGTATATTTAACTAGACCAAAGCTTAGACATATGTACCTAACCACAAAACACACACAAACACACACGCATACATATGTACGACTATTTTTTACAATTACAAATTAATATTCAATTTACATATATATATATATTTATATATATTTTGGGCAATGTTTGTTAATGCATCCGCAGGATACTAGTTAAGAATAAATGACGAATATGAATATGAAAGAAGAACTAAATTGATAATGATGATAATGCTGATAATGATCATGATGTTGAGCATGTGTACTTAAGGATATTGAATAACTAACTATATATATATATATATAAAACAAAAACTAGCTAAAAGAAGTAACAGCAGCAGCAGCAGCAGTGTCGCTTCCAATTTCAATTTTTGACTACAATTTAAAAGAATAAAAAAAATAAGAAAGAAATTTTGTTAATATTTTTAATACATTTTTTTGTTTTTTTTTTTTTGCTACAATACCTGATAAACATTTTTTGGCCATAGTAAATGCAGATTATACACATTGAATATACTATATATATATATATAAATAAAAAATTTAATATAAAAATATTACAATCAAAAAAAATAAATAAATAAATATAAAAAAATGAATATAAATATGAATATGAATATATATTATATATTTTATATACTTATATATTTGTGTTTTTTTTTTATTATTTATTTATTTAAGTATCAAAATAATATTAGTATTGAAAATGCAAATGCAAATGCAAATTAAAGCTAAATGATAAATGTGCCAATTGATGCAATCAATGTTAAATAAAAAAAAAAAAACGATTGTTTTCAAAATGTAATTGAATTGAAAAAAAAAAATATTGAGTAAAATGAAAATGTTCCATATGAATTTTTTGCAAAAATTTTGCAAATAACTGAATTCGACAGCCGACCTGTTAACATACATAACATATATATAATATACCATACCATATATATAAATATATATATAATAATTACTAACTAAATAAATAAATGAATAAATAAATACTTACCATACAAATATTAATATTTAATTTTTTTTATTTATTTTTATATTTTAATTTCATTTTTGGAAAATTAAATGCTCTTTGCTTACGTGTGGAACATAAAGCAGCAAGGTTTGTGTCTTTGCTAATTGTTGTCTTTTGCTATGTGCCAGCAAATTTATTTGATTTGATATGAGAAATATTTGGCAAACAGCAAATTAGCAGGAAATAGTTAATCAAATTTATTTTTTTTTTGGCAATTTACTGTTACGTTTAATATTTGGTCTAAAATATTTATGTAAAGCAGAGCTCTTTATATTAACAGCAGCATAAATATTTCTGTAGCATACTTTCAGGCTATGATTTATTATTTCTGCTTTCAGAGTTAAGCAAAATTTAAATATTCTTTTAATTTGTAGCTGTTAAAGATCTGTTATTAATGCACAATTTTTAATTTAATTATCTTATCTAATAATAAAAAAAAGAAAAGATTTTTGTTATATACTTTGGTTTTTGTTTTGTTTAATAAATAAATTCAATTTGTCTTTACAAAAATAGAATTCGATGTGTAACAAAAGAAAGATCTAAAGAAAAATGTTTCAATTTGCTTTCGAGACAGTTTTTGTGTTTTCTTGTTGTTGTTGTTGTTGGTGCAGAAATGTAATTTCAATAGATATATAGAAAAAGTATATACTATATACTTAATATATATAGTATCAGTATTATATTTATATGTGGTAAGTATGTAAACCTGCGTAATACTAATCTATAGTTAGTTATATAAAAAGCTAATGTTGCAACATATGCAACAGATACGCAATAAATAGCGTTAAAGGCGCAAATCCATGTAAACAACTTTGTCCAGATATCGAACTTTCTGGTATTATAACATCTAGCGAATGATCACCAAGTATAACTTTTGTATGCACTTTTACTTCTTCGGGCAGCACTTCACATCTATAATCACCAGCATTTTTTGGATTTGATTTAACAATTGTTAGTTCATGTGTTTCTGAATTTAATTCATAATCAGGCACCAATACATTGTGACCATTAGCCAAAATTCTTGATCCATGATACCATAATACAACATTATCTAGAAATGCAAAGAAAATTTTGTTTTGATTTTTGAAAAATTTTATTAGTTTTTTATTTTATTTTTTTCTACTAACCTTTTTTTATATCTGTCATACACTTTAAGACAACATCTTCACCAAGAATTCCCTTTACAGTTATATTCTTTGACTGTGGATGATGATTTTCATTAGACGTTGGCTTTGAAATGCTTGAGGGTTTTGTCTGAGTTTGACTGGGCTGATCACCTTGCTCATCATTATATTCATAATCATCGCTCATCATTCGATCATCTAAATTTTCATCATGATTTTCTGGATTTGGATACGCAAAGACTGAAAAAAAAAAATTAATGATTAAATTAATTATAAAAATATGTTGAAATTAATATGCACAAAATTCGACAATTAAATGAAATATTATATTAATTTACGATAAGAAATTAATTTGATAAAGCCAAAAAAAAAAAACAAAACGCCCACAAAAAAGAAATAAAATTTGTTTACAAACTTTAACAAAATTCTAAAAATAATAAAAAAAAAATCTTGTATTTTTTTTTGTTAAATTATATTTAAAAAAAATAAGAAGAAGCAAAACATTGTTATGCTAGGCACGAAAAAATGATTAATCACCGCTGCCAAAAGCCACACAGAGAGTAAAATTTTGTGCAACCTTGAATTTTCCCCAACAACATTTTTTTATGCTTTTATGATCTAATCTAAAACTTTTTTTTTTTACGAGATTTTGTTTGATCTGCAGAGTATATTAAAAAGAAAAAAAAATTAGAGAAAAAAAAAAACAATAATAACAACAACATGTGGTAAAAACAATAGGCCTATAAAAACAATCATAAAATGAATTTTGTTTGTTATTTGGTTGCCGCTTTGTATCTGTGGCAGCGGTAGGCGTTCGGTAGGCGTGACCATAATGACCCACATTTCCTGCTGTTTGCTGCTGTCGCTGCTGCTGCTCTAATCGCATTCAAAAAAAAGTGAATTAAATTGAAATTAAAACCAACATTTTATTTGTACTTTGCAAATGCATTAGTCTGTCGCCCAACCGGACAACAGCAGCAGTGGCAGCGGCAGTGGCAGCAGCAGCGGCAGTTCATCAAATGACGATAATCATGATAATGATGATGATGTTTTGTTTAAATATTTCACAGCTTGTGCTCATATCCTCTATAGAGATATACAGATATAGATATCATTCAAGATAGACGGATACAGATCCCGGATACTGTTATAATAATGACGAGGGCAGGAGGAGAAAGAGAGAGAAGGAAAAGGGGAAGGAGAAAACACCAGCTGCAATGCTGGGTTAAGGCAATTCGCATGTTTTTATTTTTTTCCCCTCTTTCATAATTTTTGTATAAAATATTTTCCTACAATATTTCACACTCTTATAAGCCATCTCTTTTACGTGCAAGAGACAGACAGTGAGAGAGAGAGAGAGAGAGAAATAAACATACGCATACACGTGCATAAATACATTTTGTCAAAGTCATATGAAAACATTTCAGGGAAATGGGGTCACATATAAATTGGGTGCACGGGGGCGCGCACATACATATAGCACGAAGAAAACAAGACAACAGTGAAATGAAAATTAAAATAAGCAAAAGAGATAGAAAGAGACAGAGAGAGAGAGAGCGAGCGAACAAAATAAACACATACGCGCGACGGTGACGGCGACGGCGACAGCGACGACGACCCCAACCCCAAACCCGTGTCGGTCGGCCGATCGCCGCACCCACATATATACATACATACTACTGGCAGGCATGCAGACACATGCTAAGGAGAGGGATGGCATGGCGAGTGTAGAGTGACGGCAGCCAACATTGCTGCCCATGCCCATGGCACTTACCCGTAGGTAGGCAGTAGCTGTCTGCGCTGCTGCTGCTATTGTCGCCGGCGTCGGTGTCGGCATCGGCATCGGCGTCAGTTTGCGCTACTTTGTTTTAGTAGTGTGTCGACAGTGGACACAAAAATCGAAAAAACATTTCACAACAATGTCCATTTTCATCATAGCAACTGCATACGCACGCACACATGCAGTGACACACACACACACACGCACGTAGACATATCACACCCTCGCGCAGACAAAGTGTCGGCAATGAATTCTAAAGGAGTGAAAGAGAGCGACGATCGAACGAAATGATTGTGAAAAAAATAAAGTTTAAATTTACATTCTGCAGGCAACTTGCATGTGTTTGTTGTTATTCTTATAGCTTTCTTTATTGTATTATTCTTTTGCCCTGCGCGCACACACACACACAAACACACACAGACAATTGTCTGCTGCTTTATTATGGCTAGTTTTGTCGTTTGTCAGCAAGCAGCGTTACAACTGCTCAGCGTTGCGTGGTGATATTGTAACTTGCCATAAAGTTTGGACAACTCAAGCAATAAAAAAACACAGCAGTTAAAATTGTTAGTTTTTATTTTTTTTATTTGTTTGTTTGCCAGCAATATAAAATACCGCGTTAAAAATTTATTCAATTTTATTTTATGCTATTTTGCAAGTCGTGATCACAAGCGTGCAGCGTAATTAAATAACTAATAATTGGCAACGCTGGCTTGCATTTGGCATATGCAACTATCGATAGATGAAAGCTGCAACTATCGATAAGGACAGTAAGGCAGTGAAAGCAAACGCAAAACGTAATAAATATTTATATATATATATACCCAAAATTTAATATGCTACAGGGTATAAACATTGAAGTTGACTTAAATTTCAGCATTTAATGTATTACGGATACACGGATATATACATATGTACAAGCATAGAGAGACATGTGTCAGTATGTGGGTGAGTGAACTTGAACGATGATCGCCAAATGGTTTTTCTTTGACCACGAAGAAGAAGAAGAAGAATGAGTAGAAGAAGTGAAAAGAGAGTCATAGCTGAGAAGCCAAATGAGGGCGGGTTTTTCTCAACAATTTCTACTTTAAATTAACAATAAAAAAAAAGGAGAAAAAAATAACTGTCTGATGCATTCCAGTTGTGGAAATGACCCCATCGAGACTTTTTGCTTTTGTCGTAAACTTAAGCCATTTTTTATATATATGAAAAATAAGAACAGCAGCAGCAATAATAGCAACAAAAACAATAACAACAATTGTTCCTTGTGATTCCAAGAAAAGGCAATGAACCAGGAATACAGTTGAGGCGTTAAATATGCGCACAGCCACATCATTTTCCGCTTATTTGCAATGAGGCATGAAAAAAATTTATTGAAAACAAATTTAAATTTAAAAAAAAAAAACAAAAATAAATAAATATAACAATAAATGTTTGTAAACATTTAACGCTTTGAGTTTAAATAAATTAAATAACAAGAACAATTATTTTCAAGTGTTAAATAAATTGAAAAATATTAAAAATTTTTTTTTTTTTTAATTATTATTTTAAACATGTTTTAAGCATTATCCGAAAACATTTTTTGTAATCAATTTGTAAGTGAAGAAAAATAATTTTCAAGTGTTAAACAAATTGAATATAAAATGATAATTATTACAAATTATTTTTCATTTAATTTTTAAGCATATTTTTAACATAATCCATTTAATTTTATCAGTAAAAAAAAACTTTCAGCTTACAAGGCTTGTAATGTAATGCACCAAAAATATATATAGTGTAAAAAAAAAAACATGCCATAAATTCCCAGTGGGAATCTGTTCTCATTTTGGTTGCTTTGTCTGCTATTTTTTCATGTTTTCATAGCTTAAGATAACAATTGTTGTTGTTGTTGTTGTTGCTGTTGGCTTTTTTTCCTGTTTTAATTGGTACTCAGAATTGGGCCAAAAACAATTTATCATAGGCACAATGATTCTGAAAATTTTCAGCTAATAACCCCAAAAAAAATAGTGACCTCTATGTAGGCATACGGATGCCCAATGACCATTGGTTAGCCATTGGGTTTATTGTGCCTAGTCATCAGCTTTGAGACTGAAAATCATCCAAGTGCAGCATTTTTACTACCTGATAAGCCGGCAAATGCAGACTATAAAGCGATCTTTGATCTGTCTGTCTGTCTCTGAGGTCTCACTCTTTTTCTCTTATTGCCTTATGCTGCCCCTACGTGACTGTTAGTGACCCTGATGAAACATTTTGTGTGTGTTTGAGCTGCTCCAGGTTGGCCAACTGTTTGGACCGAGACTGACTGACGGACTGAACGTTATATGAGCTGAAAATTATGCTGTTTGTGTGGCAGCATAGCCAGATAGAGACATGAAACGAAGCGGATAATGATAATGGCATTCTGGTTCTCTTATTGTAAGTGATCAGGTTACGCATCCCAGAAAAAGGGATTCAAGTCAAAACCATAAACTATGCTGATACTATGCTACCTACGCATTCATCGCGTACAGTTTAGAGCAGATGTGCAGCAGCCAAACAGACAATCAATGACATAGAGACAGAAACAGAGGTAGATAGAATGACAGAGACAAAGGATTCGCATTCAATTAGCGCTGCAAAAATGTGCCGCATGTCCTGTTTGCCTCGTTAAGAGGATTTTAAAAATTGGCAGATGTTCTGCCAATTTCATGCCATTAGAGTCATTGAAAAATTGAAAGAATAAAAAAAATGCTAATTTTTTTTTTTTTAGCTGGGCGTGTACATGTGGCATGTGGCATGCAATGGCTATAATCGATATGCAATTGTGGCAAGCACGCGTCACAAATGCGATCAAGTGTCTAACAGTGTACAACACTCCCACTCCTACTCTCGCTCGCCCTGTCACTCCCTCTTTCTAGCCCGCACAGCGCAATTGTAGATGAAAGTTTTGTAACATAAATTTTGAAAATTGACTGGCGTCGAGCACTTATAGAAAATTTATTGTACAATCGATAATTTACAATTTACAGTGTAACCAAATATAGAAGTACAGCACAGAACATTGATTTCACTTACCATACATACATTGATTTTTGGAAAAACCCCCGCTCTCATCACTCTCTGTTCTGCTTCCTCATTCCCTATGCGCTAGTTGAATGTCTCCGAGTTATGATCAGCGCCAGTGAGCGCCAAGTGTGCTACGTCTTCAAATGTTGTAGCACAAAACTACGACGACGAAAAAGGGCGATGCGAGGTCTATGATCAACATGGACAACAACAAGAACAACAACAACAATGTTTTCCGTTTGCTCAAAGTGCACGTGTCGGCACTTACACATACATAGAGAGATACAGAAAAGCGCGCGGCAAGTGCCGCACTATGCGGGCACATAGCCAAAATAAAATAAAATCTTTGCTATAAATATATATATGTATGTATATGATTATATCTATATATATTGATGAGATCCCCGCCAGAATTCGTATGGGTCAAGAAAAGCAGAACAACAAAACGTTGCCAAGTCTACGTTGAATGCATATTAAAAAATTGTCTAGTAACTTTTGCGCGGGCGTGTCGCCAAGGGGCAAGGCAAATGGACTTGAACAGGGCTTGGAGTTATAGGGCTTTGGGGATTGGAGATTGGGGGAGAGGGATTGTTGCCTGGCCAGCTCGTGTTCCATTCAAAAAGTGCTGGCTATGTGCTGCTATGCTATGCTATGTTTTTATGCTATGCTGCCTTTTGTGTGGCATGGTAATTAATATGCGGCACTCCTTATGCGGCATCAAGCAAACGGACAACAAAAGCAACATCAACTATTTAGCGCAAAAGGCAGCGAGCTCTCTTTCATTTCATGTCATTTCACATTTCACATTTTATTCTTTATTTCTTTTCATTTTGCTTTTCTCTATTCTCTATTCCCTTATGTTATTTATTACTTAGGCTACGTTCATTCCCTTTCAAGTGTTTCGCCGGCCGCTACTTATTACTCTCTCTCACACTGCCTCTTCCCCTCTCTCTCTCTCTCCATCTCTTTCAATCTCTGCTTTTACAATTTATGACTAAACATGCGCCCAAAGAGTCCATTGATCTAAAATCCCCGATCAAATTCCCGAAAAGCAAAATTTATAATTCTCCAAGCAAATAGCAAAAAAAAAAATTTAATTCAATTTTTTTTTTGAGTATTTTTTGAATTTAAAATTTTAATTCTTTAAGTGCTTTATAAATTTTGTAAACATTTAAAAATAGATTAGATATTAAATATATTTATTTTAAAATAATAAAAAAAATTTTGAAATAAAGTAAAATATGATCAGCATCTGTTGAAGATCTGTTCTGCTTTTTCAATCAAAATTTATCAGCCAGCTTTAGGTGTATTAAGATGAAATTTGGCATAGCTGCTGCTTAAGGCCATAAGATATAGATAAGTTGAAACGAGCTGAATCGCAACACTATATCATATAGCTGCCATAGGCAGGATCAGTTGAAATTGGAATTTTTGTATGGGAAACTTCCTTGTTTCTTAAGCTATGCAGCTAAAACTTACAGAACTTGGGTTTACTGACGCCTTATACATGTTTGCTAAGTTTGAACCAAATCGCACGTCTATATCCTATAGCTGTCATAGGAAGGAACACTTGAGAATGAAGTTTTTGTATGAGAAACTTTTTTGTTTCCCAAGCTACGGAGCTGAAGCTTATAGAATTTGAGTTTAGTGACGCCTTATACATGTTTGCTAAATTTTGTTCAAATCGCACTACTATATCATATAGCTGCCATAGGCAGGATCACTTGAAAATGAAGTTTTTGTATGAAAAACTTTTTTGTATCCCAAGCTACATAGCTGAAACTTATAGAATTTTAGTTTAGTGAAGACTTATACATGTTTGCAAAGTTTTATTCCAATCCCAACATTATATCATATAGCTGCCATAGGCAGGATCAGTTGAAAATGTAGTTTTTCTATAGGAAACTTACTTGTTTCTTAAGATATGCTTATAAAACTTATAGAATTTGAATTTAGTATGTTGTAAAACATGTCTGTAAATTTAGGTTTAAATCGCAACACTATGACATATAGCTCTCATAGGAACGTTCGCTTAAAAATGTTAAACTTTTCATTTAATTTTATAAGTGTATAAAATCTTCACATATTTTAATTATTTCAAAGAATTTCTTTAAAAAATAATTGAAACTTGTGATTTTACATATTATTTATTTAATTTTTAATTGAAATTTTTGATTCTCTGAATATTAAATTTGATAAGAAAAATAATTGGGAAGGAAACAAAAAAAAAATTCAAAGAATTTTAGCAAAATAAATCAATCAAAGAACAAAGTGATTTATAAAATAAAAATGTTGTTCGATTGATTGAATTAATGAATAAAAAGAAATGAATGAAATGAATTGAATGTTGAATGCATGAGAAATAAAAAAAAAGAAATTTCTTTGACAAAAAAAAAAAACGAACATAATTTTTGAGACTTAATTGCCTTGAACAATAGAAAAAAATTATTTGTCAGCTTTAACACTTTGTTATTGTCGCTGCTGCTGCTGCTGTTGATGCTGCTGCTGCTGTAACTGAATCATCAGCAACATCATCATGAGCAACATTGAGAACTCTTCATTATCATTGGTTGTGCGATCAAAGCGATTAATTTTCTTTATGTTTTAATGTAGCACACAGCATTTTTTTTACCAGAAGTTTCGCTTATATAGAAAGTATTATATATTCAATAAGTGAGTATGAGTGTGAGTGCATTGTGAGTGTGTGTGGCTGTGAGTACTCGTTTTGCTGACTTGCAACCACGACAACACATGCTCATATAATGATACCCGCCTATGACTGCTGCTGCTGCTGTTGCTGTTGTTGTTGCTGCCCCACTTGAGCCTGAACCCTGCAACAGCAACTCAAGCCACAGCACCGCGGCACCCGCACCGCAACAGCAACAGCAACATCAGTAGCAGTAGCAGCCGCTGCCACAGCCACAGCCGCCAATTCGCCAGCTCAGTTAAGTAAATTGATTCTTTAATTGTCGAGAATTGGTTACGAGTTTGTTTAACTCGCTTGGCGGCATGCACCCAAACCACGCCACTAAATCTCCCCTCTCCCACTGTACATACACTACATGCAGCAAAACTTTTACCCCTGCCACAGTGCCCCCATCTGTGCAGTGCATGGCTGCATGGCAGCATGTCAGCCAGAGAGTGAGAGAATGTTAACTTGGAGTGAGTAAAAAGACAGAAGAATGAGAGAATGCGAATGAATCGAGCGGCTTACATAAAGCGCAGCAGAAACAACAACAGCAACAGCAGCAACAGCAACTGCAACAACAACAACAGCAGCAGCAACAGCAACTGCAACAACTGCTGTAAAGTTGTGTATCTGCATTCGAATCTGTTTCTTGTAACAGCGCACGAATTCCAGTAAAACAGCAGCAACAACAACAACAAGACGCGAGATAGAGATAGAGATAAAGAGAGAGATAGCTATAGTGCTACTATATAGTATATATCGGCTGACATGGAGCATAGCATGTGATGAGTCAGAGATTCCAAAATAAATAGTATATGTATGCAAATACCAAAGAATTATGCAAAAGACGCAGCAAGACACAAGGCGTGAATGTGTGAGAGCGAGAGTGAGAGCGAGAGCGAGATTGCAAGCGATAGCGAGAGTGCGAACGAGAGCGAGCGAACGAGAGAGAGCGAACACAGTGCAGCGGCAAAAATGACAGCGTACGCTGCTTAAAGGATCTGCTGCTGCTGCTGTTGCTGCTGCTGCTTCTTCTACTTGATTTTACTGCTTCGTATTTTCTTTTTCATTCTCTTTACTCAAATTCGCGGTCATGAAATTTAATGCTGCAGCAGGCGGCAAAAGCAAATGCAAACGAAAGACAAAGTACAAAAAAAAGAAAACAGAGCAAAAGACAAACAAGAGCGCGAAAAAAAAACAAGAGAGACAGAGAAAATTGTAAGATAAGATTATATGTATGTTTTATATATGTATGTGTGCGTGTATGTGTGTATGACTGTGTGTGTGTGTGTGTCTATATCCCATTGTCAATAGAATCTGTCGAGTATTAAATTATAATGCCATAACATATGTGCATAAGAAATTCGATGGCCTTTTATTTTTTAATTTTTTTTTTTTTGCGTACATCACTTTTACCTAAAATCTTCTGTTTATCAATTCCAATCGCATTGTTTATGAGCAAAAGCAAAAAAAAAAAGGGTTCAATATTTTGAGGTTAGGGTCGAATTGCAAGCATTGATTATGCTTAGGTAGCTGGCGCCCCTAGCGGCTATTTTTTTTTGCAAAACACAACAACAAATGCAAACACATTGATTCTCACGCTGCTTCGACACGCTTTGGGTAAACCAAACTTGGGAGACGACACGATCAGCTACCTGAAGACGCTATGATGCTTGCGCTTTACGCCTTGTTGCGCATTTCCTTTGTTGTTGTTACTGTTGTTACTGTGTTGTTGTTGTTGTTGTTGTATTGTCGCCTATTAGCTGCCTATAGAATAATTAACAAACGTAACCGATATGCGAATATGAATTGCACATATTACCCGCGGCGACCCGCTGTGCTTGCTCCCTAGGTATTTCTCTATGCCGACATTACTTACTGCTGCAGTTGTTGTTGTTGTTGTTTTTCTACTCCTATATTCATTCATACTAAAATTGGCATATTCACTTCCTATTGAATGAGTGCCAGCTATGAATGAGGGAGTGCTGGCTATGCAATTGCTGCCTCTATCGCTGTCGCTGTCGCTGCCACTGCCGCTGCCTCTGTCAACTACCTCTGCCAACAGCCTTTCAGTCGGTTTATTGATCGTGATAAATAAACTGCATTAATGTGACAGCTTTCGCCTATAAATTATCATTTTAACTATTCGCAACGGTGTTTTGTTCAGTTGAGTATCTTTTGCAGTGAATACTATTCATACTCATACTCATACTCACACTCAAAATACAAACTGTAAGTAAACAAGTTACATTGATTGAGCAATAGTTCAAGGATTGATGCAATGATTAAACAATTGTCTATGCGGAACTACTGCTTAAAAATGAATGTATTCAATGTAAATGTGAATATAACAAAAAAAAATAGAAAAAAAACACACATATTTAATGGAATGACAAATAATATTTATAATCATTAATCATTGGAATACATCGCATTAATGAGTTTGGTGACAAATTTCCCCCAAAAAGTGATTCATTCACAATTTTTTTTTGGGATATTGATTTGAATATCTAAATATTTAAAATGCAGATCAGACATGTCTTGAATCATCCAAAGGTGCAAATATTCACGCGGCATACTAAGAATTTTTTTTTTTTTTTTGTTTTTTTGACTCCAAAATTTTTAAATAGATAACGCTACGTCATTTGGTTCGTAAATAACAAACAAACAACATAAATAAGTATTAAACAAAAACATTTTCTATGAATCAGGATGAATAACTAAAGATTTAGCGAGAGTGTCTGAGAGAGAGAGAGAGAGTGAGAGAGTAATAGAGAAAGATCTATTTTGAGCATTGAAACTAATCCTCTAAATTGTCTGTGAATCACTTTGAATAGAATTCAACTATATTCACATATGGATCTTGTTGTTGTTCTTGTTTTCTTTCTGTAGACAAAGTTCAATGTGTTAAAGATTCAACAATTTCGTAGAGTCCATAGTGGACATATGTAGGTCAAAAAATTGAGTTCCACACATTCCATAAGATAGACAGACCGAGCGACGGACACACGGACACAATCATTTTTATTTAGATGCTCGAAAATAAATCGGTTAGAAAAAAAATACATATATATATATATATAAAGAAGAACGAATGCAATGTGAATTTGATGAATGCGATTAAGTCAGTTCAAAGGGTCTCCCCCAATAATCACCGAGATTAGATTGCACTGTACGTATAGCAACAACTACTTGACTTTAAAAAAAATTCCAATTTCCGCTGCATTTACTTTTATATTTTTTGTAGTTAAAATGATCTAACGATCGAAATTGATCAAGATCAAACATGATCATTCATGTCAAACTTACCCTGACAAAATCCAGCGATCAGCAAAATTCCAGCTATCAGGATTTTACTTGAAAACATTTTGATATATTTTTTTTTTTTTGGTGGGACTTTCTCTTCTTGTTCTTAACGATTCGAGCGCCGAACGTAATATGATAATCAATTGAAAATTATTCTGAAATTGTCGTCAAAGAAAAAAAAAATAAAGAAGATTGTAAATTGTGTCACACGTCTTTGACTATATCTTCGTTATCGTGTTTTTGTTGTTACTGTTACTTTTCTTGTTGTTGTTTTTGTTATTGTTGTTGTTCGATTGAACAAGCTTGTTTATTATTCTTGTGATTTTACAAAAAATCCATTTATTGCCGAGTAATTAATTCGAGTTCAGCGTCCCAATTTTCGTCACACATATTCAGCACTTTTTTTTTACCAATGCAAAGAATTTTTTATTTTATTTTGTTTATTTATTTTATTTAATTTTTTTTGTGGACTTCTTTTTTTTTGTATTTCGATTACTTGCACTCGATGCGGCTTAAACTCATTTAATTACGGCACTGCACACACACACACACTGTGACACACAGAGAGAGAGAAAATAAGCACAAGAATAACCAAGAAAATATCAAAAATTGATGGTAATAACAATTTTTACCAATTCTTCTTCCAATAGGATTTCAAATCCGAATACATGCAGCCAAACACCACGATCTTTCTGTACTAAACTTCAATGCACGAGCGTAAACGTGTCTCTGCCGATATTAGTTTCTTTAGGGCGCGAATTTATGAAATTGCTTGAACGAACAATCACTTCGGTTTTGTTTCGGCTTTTCGTTTTCGGCAATGCCGAACACTGGGACTGGAATCGTACTTGTCGGCACAAGAGTAAAACCACAAATGACGTCGACAGCATTGTCGCTGTTCGTGTGCTGTGACGCAGTGTTGTTTAGGCAAACGAAATTAACAAAGAGAGCGACAGCTAGTGTGTAAAAGAGCGCATATATATTGTGTACATTGTCAACATTATTAAGAGAGACAGTGTATCGTCAAAGGAGAAGCAAAAGGCGGCTAGCACTGGGCGAGCGAGAGTTGCTTTCGCTAAGAATTTCAAATATGCATTTAGAAAAATATATCATAAAATATTTATTTATAGGAATACTTGAAGAATTTCAATTACTCTACGTAAGCATTTGTATGCAAAATAGTTTTTTAATGCTGACAAATTGAAAGAATATTATAAGAATAATAAGAATTACAGTTAAAAAACAAATGTCGGAATGCCTGTGAAATTGAGTTTAATCAAAGCACGTAATAACAAGGAAATTTTTTTTTATAAATTATAGACAAATATTGCTAATCAATAGTAGCAAAACCTTTGAACTTTAATTAGATTGATTAACACTTGAAAAATAAAAAGAAAATAATAAAATAAAATATAAAATTACCCGAGAATTAAAGCTAATGATAAGCGACAAATTTCAAGTTTCAAATGCATTAAAAAAAACGTTTCAAGATTTCAATAATTAACAAATAAAAAATAATATTAATTTAATGAAAAACTATGCATATAAATATAAAAAATAATAATAATATATGAATATTTATATAGTTGCCATATGTACATATATGTAATTCCGATTTTGCCATATAAAGTATAAACTTACGTTTCGTATTATGCCAATCTGGTATTGAAATAATGCATAATTAATGAAATGCAATTAACATGTGAAAGCAATTGTAAGCAGAGATACATACATACATATATGTACTGTATAGTATCTGTATCTGTATAAAAGGCAAATGTTAAAGAATTAATTTTGTATTCAAGTCATCAGCAAGTCAAGGCATACAATATGTAATTATATCATGTTTAACTTCATTTCAACATTCTTGTCCTAAATTCAATGTAATTATTTTTGGCAAATTCCTTAACTGCTGTCATATAACTCTCACATACATACATACATACTTAAAGAAGCAATGTAAACTTTCTGCACCCCTCCTCCCACATTTATGTGCTACTCTTACATTGCACATAAAAACAATTCTCAGAAATAACGAAGACACATTTGCGGTTTACATACATACAAAAACAACTCACACACAGTAGTCCAATTGGAAGTTGAAAAAGCAAAGAGTCAAAGAAGTTGCATTTGCTTAATGAAATCGCGACGCGTTCCCATCGTTTTGTATGGGAAGCTTGTTGATTACTTTGCCAATCGCTGTGATTTACAGTGCAAGTTGAAGTGTGACAGCTACAAGCACAAGCATAAGGAGTGTAAGCGAAAGAGAGATATGAAGGCCAAAGCATCGTTTAAGGGTCGAGCTGTCTGCATCCTACAATGTCGACAGTCGCCGGCAGTAGTAGTTGTAGTAGTCGATGTCTGTGTCAAGATTATTGTTTGTAATATCCAATGCAACATTTGCGCTGATATGTTTCAACTTGAAGAAGCGAGACAAACAAACAATTAAAATTAATCTACGAGCATAAAACAAAGTGCGTGTGAATGTGTGTGTGTGTTAGTGTGTGTGTGCATTCTATCTGCATGCATGCATATCTATCTCTCGCCTGCATTATGCATTATGACTATGACCATGCATGTGTCTGTCCCTCTCTTACACATTCACTCTCTATGTTGTTTGCATTTGTTTCTTCTGTTGGGGCAACTGATGTATGTATGTAGAGAGACTTGCTAGCGATGCCAACGTTTGTAAACATCCGCAAAATTTAGATTTGGGGCCTGTCTGAGATTTGTGGCAGACCAGTCCGCTGCACATGTTGCATGTTCGCGCCTGCAGCTAAGCAATCCGAGGATATTAATCAAATATTTATATTTACACGTAGACAACAGCATCTACAACAACATATTGCTGGGAGGCAGCATACACCAAATTTCTCAGAATTTCTTTACAACTTTGGAAACAAATTAATCAAATAAACAACAACGACAATTTGTGTGCTTTGTCTCATTGTGTGCGCGCGAGTTAAAAGCTGTGCACTGTCAGCATTAAGAATAACATACAGCATTAACAACAGATCTTTTTCTTCTCTAACTTTATCTACATTTGCTTTACATCTTCTTAGTTTGCCGCGCAGACTCCATTTGCATTGAAAACCTCTTTCATTTTGTTCTTTGTTAAGAGAGAGTCAAGCTGTCAAGAGCGCAAGTACAACAACTGTTATTCTACTGCTACTGCTGTTCAGCTAAAGCCGGCAATTTTTTTGGGCATAGTTGGCAACGCTGTCGCTGTTTCTCTTTGTGCTTTTTGGGGGTTGTTTTAACAGTGCTTCGTGCAAAAGAGCAACATCAGTAGCGAGAGGAGCGGCGGCAGCGCGCTGTCAACGGCAACGCCAGTGAAAAATAACTGTTTAGAATTTGAAATGTGCAAAAGAGTTTTTAGTTTTCCCACTATGAAAATGCATTTGTATGTGTGTAAAAATGCTGTAAAAATAAATAAGGAAGAGCTTGTTTTTTGTTTTGATGCCCTCAGTGATCTTTACGTTAGTCTAGGCTACATACAGGGTGCACTGCCTTTTTTTACTAACCTGTAAAACAAAAGATTTGCTTTATGCTCTGACTTTAGTAAGATAATTGTTAAGAGTAAATAAGAGTTAAACTATATAAAAAAAATTTATGTTTAGTAAAAAAAAAATACATACATATATGTCACATTGACCTAGGGCATCGTAGTGCTCGTATATACATTAATTTTTATGTCCACCCTCCATAATTTATAAACTTTACGACATTTAGGCCATGCAGCTTGTTATTATTGTTGTTGTGTGTGTTGTTGTTTTCTTTGTGGAGTTTTGTTGTTCTTCTTCGTCGCGTCGTAACTTCATTTTGTGGTTCCTTTTGCCTGCCGATGAAATCATTTGCGCATGGGCATGTTATGGCATGAATACCAATTGGAAATTGCAGACGTCAACACAAAACGCAGCACAGTAGTGAGAGCATTTATGTGAGTATAAAATGCCTAAAGAGATGCGCCTCATACACACACAGAAAGAGAGAGAGAGAGAGCGTCAACAAACATGTCAATATTCTCGTTGCGCCAAATTCCAATTGGGCAGCATATATATTTCATGCTCTCTCACTCATGCTTCTTGCTCTTGCAGTCTAGTGTGAGTCATCAACAACAGCAACAACAACAACAATAATATTCGCATAGTTTTCGTTTATTTCCTTTTTTGTGTGTTTGCTTATGTTGCTGCTGCCGCTGCTGGTGCTGCTGCTTCTGCTGCTCCTCGCATTCGCAAGCATTCGTGCCGTTGTTCTAAACGGTCGCTTCGTTGTCCGTATGCTCTGCTTGCTGCTCTCCAAGCAAAGCATACGAACAGGAGAAAACAACAACAAAAAAGAAGCACAGTGAGAATTTGCCACAGAGAAAACGACTAAATAACCAAAACAGCCCACGCAAAGTTCAGTGTTACATTGTCGCCCAGTGTGAACGGGTTTCGCTGTCATATCGTCGCCGTCATCTTTCGGTATATTTCTCGTTTTTTTGCGCGAGAATTGAACATTCAAAAAAAAGAAACAGAAAAATAAAAGTGTAGCATTTAAAAGGATTTGCAATTGGAATTTAATATTATCATAATTAAAATTTTAACATATCTGCTATGAAAATGCCGACAATGTGGAATCTTTTGCTGTTGACACTTATCATTGGATCTTTCTATATGCCAGGTATATACAGTGGCTCACAACTTATTTGTACATACTATATGATACATACTATATAAAATATTTCATTATGTAGAAATCGAAATAAAAATAAAATTTGTTTTTTTTTTCGTTCGACACTTTTTAAAAAAAAAATCTGTACAATGTTCTCTATGAATATAGAAAATATATTTGGCATTTATTTTAGAATTATTCCAAGCGTATTGCAGCAGTTTCCCATTCACGCAGAAAAATAACAACACACAGACACAGATACAGGCACTCATAGAAATTCATATTATACTTGTATTTATAGCAACATGTGTATTTTTCATCTATTTCATATTTGTATTATTTTTTGGTTTTTTTTTGCAACTTTAGATAATCTATTATGGCGCAGATGTGCGTCTGTTTTTTCATGAACAAAATACAATTCAAAAAAATAAAACAATAAAAAATCTTGTTACAAATTGTTGATCCATTAGCTTCAACTTGTCTAAATTTGATTATCAATCAAAATGCCAAATAAAATCTGAACTAAAAGATTTCTAAATTATCAATCATACGTCATGTTGACAGATCTGCCAATTGGCATTGAAATAAATGGGGAAAAAAAAACTAAAAAACTGAGAGATAAAAATCTCTAAAAAAAAATTAATTTATAGTGAATTCTTTTCATTCTATATAAGATTCCAATGCTTTGAAATTGTATAAAATAAAAATCTCAAGTTTTACAGCGTTAAAAGAAAAGTGTCCTTAACACAAAGTGCCAGCGGTTTATGTAAAAGCAAACAAAATGCGCTGACTGTGTGTCTCTATGTATCTGTATCTGCAACGTTGCAGAAATCGATGGATTAACACAGAACCTCCAAGTCTTCTCTCTCTTTCTCTCTCTCTCTCTTGCGCTCAACCCATCTTCCTCTTCTTTCTGCCCCTTACAGTCTATTTGCCATTGTTCTGTTGAAAAAAAAATGGGTTGCACTTCATTTTTTTTCTATTTTTTATCTTTTTTTTTGCTTGTGTTTATACTATACACGTCATAGGGCAAGTCCTTTGTTGTCCTTTAGGATAATAGCAAAAGACAATATCTATAATAAGTGGCAACGTATACTTGTTAGATATCCTTCCTTTACTTTACTTTCCTTTCCCTAATAATACTCATTCAAGGTTATGTAAATATAACTGTTAATTGGATGGCAATTTGTAGCTATGAAATGGATATTTATATAGGAAATTTAGCTGCTTGTGTAATATCAATTTAACAATTTAAGGTAGGGAACATTTTCTAGAATGACTAAGCTATATTGCTTAGATTTTACTAAAAGCTTCAAGTTAAATATTTAAAAAAAATTTGTAACATCTTAAAAATATTTTTTTAATTTTTTTTTATGAAAACTTTAACATTTTATAATAATTTCTTGGCTAAAATGTTTACAGTGTAGCTATAAATTTTAAAAATATTTTAAAAATTTTTTAAATATTTTTTTTGCAAATATTTTTCATAATTTTTTTAAATTTATCTTTCGACATTAGTTTCTATAAAAAAAAATTAATTAAATTTTGCAAAAGTATAGCAATAAATCTTTAAAATATTTTCGTGGCAGTCTTAAAAATTTTTGTATAATTTTGCTACTAAAATTTTGTATATTTTTGCTATAATATTTTCTTAATTTAAAAAATTGTTTAAATAAATAAAATTATAAAAAAAACTAAATTTTTTAAAGTGTGATTATATTTATTACTGTATATCACATGGCACTAGCTACTTATAATTATTCAACAACATTATTAGAATCTTTTTTTTTTGTTATTGTATAAACTTAAACAGAGATAGAAATAGAAAGAGAGAAAGAGAAAGAAATAGAAAGAGAGAAAGAGAAAGAAATAAGTTGTAGTTAAGTATTCATATAATATAGTTATAATATTTGCCATATTTTATGGCTGTAAGCACCATAAAATTATTTATCTACATCATGGTCACGTATGTTTACATATCAATATAGATATATGTGTAGATATATATCTATTACTAACTGTGCGCACTTGTTGGAAGAAGCTTTCCTTCCTTACGCGTGTCTTTGGCAAAACCGCAAAATGATGACAATTTTCTATGTATATCTTTTGTTTTTTTTTTTGTTGTTTTTTTTTGGATAGCCACTTGTAGCTGCCCCTGTGGCATGTACGCACAGCACACACATATATATATATATATGTAGACAAATTAGTGTCGAAGACAAAAACTCATACAAATGCATGGGGAATGGGGCAATGAGCACATTGTTAAAAATATCACCATGATTAAAGTGGCTTTGAATAATTAAGCTATAGGCTATAGGGAGTCAGAGCTGTCAAATGAATGAATGAATGAATAAACGAGGGTTACTACTACTCACAGAAGTACAAAAGCTTTTCATGTGTACATGTTAATTATTTATTATTATTATTATTGTTATTCTTCATCATCAAATTATTCATCATTTTCTTTATGCATAGAGAAGATAATAAACATCAACAAGTGCAAGTGCAAGTGCAATTGGTGAAAGTTCTATTAAGAAAGGAGTGCAAGAAGTATATTGAAAACATAATCTCCAGCGACAAGCCATTGACCATGATAAGCAACAATTATAAAATATTTATAAGAAATTTTTCGGAAATTACAAAAAGCAAAATTAAAAAAAAAAAAAATACAGTAGATTCCGCTTATAGCGACTTTTAAGAGACCTACGATTTTACGTCGTTATATCCGGAAGACGCACTAACCGAAAGTAGTTTCTATGTATAAGTTTGCATGGGCACCAACCAAGCCAACGAGTTTTAGTCGCAGTAACCGAACGGACGCTTTAAGCAGAGTCGTTATAACCGGATTCTACTGTATATAAAAAAAAATTTTTATCGCATTTTTAATTATAAATTTAATGCTATCTCAAGCCGCAAATTTCTTATTTTTTTTTCTAATTCTTCTTAAATTTAATTTTTGTTTTTTTTTCAAAAATTCCAGCTAAAAATTGCCAAATAAAAATTCTAATTAAAAAAATTTAAGAATTTTAACAGTATGACATCATTTGCAGTTGCTTTTTTTTCTAATTCTGCTTAAATTTAATTTTGTTTTTTTTTTATTTTTGTAATGTTCCAGCAAAAATTTGCCATTAAAAAATTTAAAAAGAATTTTTTTATTAATTTTTTTTATATATTTTTCAATTTATTGAAATGTTATTTAGCATGCATCTAATCTATTTGCGCTAAGCTTTATATAAGTCGGAACCGAAACAACAGAACGTATAGCTGTCATAGGCGCTATCTCTTGAAAATTTCATTTTTATATGAAAAAGTTTTTTATTCATTAAATCATGCAGCTGAAACTTTTGCAGGATTTTGGCTTTAGTGACGATTAACAAGTGTCCCTAAAATTTTGATATAAATTATGCAAGCATAGAGCTGCCATAGAAATTATAGCTTAAATATTTAAGTCCTAAATCAACTTCTAGGCAATATTCTCCTCTGTAAACATACTTAAAGTTCAACATTTTTATTTGTTTTGTTATTTTCGCTCAGTGTAAGCTTGTACTGCTTGCTGCTTATAGAAATGCAGAGCGAGCGAGCGAGAGTCCACCCCAGAAATAGTTGGCAATGCGAGTTTTGGTCTCCTGACCCAATTTCGCATCAACGTTTTTTGATATATGATGTGTGTTTTTGCGTGTGTATGTGTGTGTGTGTGTTAATAAACAAAACTAATAATCGCATAACTGCACGCTGTGCTCTGTTTCGCACAACAATACATACACACACACACACACACACACACATAGTTAGTTACACTTACAATTATTTTTTCTTTCTTTCATTTTTTTTTTTTTTTTTTTTTGCCAATGCGAGCGAGGACCATAAATATTTTGGTCTAAAAGTGCAAAATGACGCAAGCGATTCGTTTCAATATTCTGAATACATTCACCATATATTCATCACTGTGTGTGTCGTGTGTGTGTTGTGTGTGCTGTATGTTGAGCCTTGACACAAATCAATATACAATTATTAAGTGTCCGTCTTCGTCTTTGTCTGCTACATTTACCTTTCCCCCAAATCCCGAATATCGAAAAAAAATAGAAAACAGCAAAACTGACAATTCCCGTGCGTTGAAATTGTTATTCCTTGAGTTGACCTCGCTGTCTGTCTGTGTGTGTATGCCACATGCCACACTCATAGTCATAGTCATAGTTATAGCTAGAGAAAAATGGGCGTTGACATGGACGATGCCGAAACAGCACATGGCCAGTGGCACATACATATAACATTGGATTTGGAGCTGCGCCCATTTCCTAATGGTTTTATGTTGTCGTCGCATGTTGAGCAGTCTTCAGCAGCAGCAGTAGGAGACAGCGATAGGCGTAAGCTTAACGCGAATAAATTCGATTATCGCACGCTATGAAAAAAAGGCAGCAGCAAAAAAAAAATCTCATCGCTGTTGTTCAATGCATAATTGTAGCCTTAATTAAGCGCAGATATATGAGTATAACCAGGTGTTGCCTATGGTTTTTCTTCCACTTCTTCTTCCTGTAGTTGTTGACCTTGCCGCACCTACGAAAAAGATAATTAACTCTACAATTTTTTTTTATACAATATATTTTAGCACGTGCTGCCGATGCGGATACCGATGATGTTTATGATGATGATGAACCTTCACGTGTACCCGGAAATTTAGAGAAATCTACTGCAGCGCCTGTGGAACCCTTAAAGGCAGCCTTTGCGCAACCCGAAATTATTATACATGTGCAACCCAAGGAAACTAAAGTAAAATTAGATTGTCCCGTCAAGAATTATGAGCGTAAGTATTAGTCTAAAAATTTGTAGGATTTATAATTAATTTTTTTTTTTACTTACAGCAAAACGTCATGTTATACTATGGTATCGCAATAATACAATAATTGCAAATGATAAATCACCAGTAAGCGATATATATACCTTGGATGATCAATTTACATTGACAGCACCGACAATGAATGCCACCGGGTATATGTTTGCTTGTCATGTTATACCCGATGAAGTATTTCATAATATAACGGTATTATTGGGTGCAGCACCAACAACAACAGCTGCACCAACAAATGCAGCAAATTTATCATTTAGCTGGATAACAATTATAGAATGTTTATTACCTGCAGCAATTGCATTATTGCTGCAACATGCAACAGTTACTAACTAAAGTTTTGTCACTCTTTTACACACACATACACTGCACACCACCGGCACTAGATACTTGAGCGTATCAGTCTTAAAAAAATAAATATAATAATGCTAAAAAAAAAACAACAAAAAATTCTATGTCAACGCACATTCAGAGCTTTGAACAAAATTCCTTTCAGATGTTAAATATTTTTTTTTAATTTAATTTTTATTTTTTTTTTGGCTTTATTATACTTGTAGCATACTTTATATAAGAGATATAAAACTATATAGATAATATAAATTATTAATATTGCAAAGTATTTTTTAGATCAAAGAAACAAAACAAAAAAAAAATGTATATTTTATGCCATAGATTGCAAATGTTAAAGCTACCATTGCCTTTTATTTATTTGTAATTTGCAATTTTTTATTAAAATGTTAAAAGATTCTCATAAAAATAAAATAAAAATATATAAAAAATAAATATAAATTGTAAGAGAGAAATAAACGTTATTGAGAGTCTATTAAAAACTTAAGTTTCCATGTACTTCCATTTTATTTGTAAAGCAATTTATTTATGTTGCCACCTAAAAGTATGCTAAGCTTTTTGAAAAAAAATAGTGCAACTTGCAACCGTAAATTGTTTTTCTTTTTTTTGTATTAGAGTTTGAATTATAAGAAAATGATAAACCAAAAAAAATTGTTAAATGTTTTATAAAAAAAAAGCAAAATTCCGTTAAATATAAATTTAAAAAAAAAATAAGAATAAATGTTGCAAAGATCGTTGAGAAAAATTGTTTTTTTTTTTTTATTTTGTATTTCAAAAATGTTTAATTTTTATTTATAGTAAATAGAAATGAGCCTTATATAGACATATTATATAATAAATATATATATATATTTTGTGCGTTTTATATAGCGAAATATAATTGTAAATTGTGTCTTAAGCGTTTAGCAAAAAAAAAAATATTAAATAAATAAAAAAAAATACTCAGAACAAAATAAAAATTGAGCTTCAATAAAAATGTATAAAAAAAAAACAAAAAAAAATAAAAGAGAATTATTATTATTGTTATGTTTATTATATGCTTATGTTTATTGTATGCATACATAAATCAGGCAATCAATGCATCAGTAAAAACCGTTAAGAACTTCAACAACAACAATAATAAAATCAACCCCTAAAAATGAGACGAAAGAACTATGAAAGAAACATTCCATAAGGCACAAACAAACAGCGCATAGGGGAGTGTTGCGTATAGGGGCGGAGGTAAGAAACAAGAGCAAGAACAAGAAGACAAAACAATGCTTTTCTCTGCTGCTGCTAGAGTGTGAGCGAGAGAGAGAGAGTGAGAGAGAGAATAATGCAGTTTATTGTTATGCTCACACACTCAAGGCGCACGAGACCCGACCAAACCAGCTGCAACGCTTGTGGGTAGCACGGCAGCAGACAGCAAGGAATTCCGCAATGTGCGCAGGACATGCCAGACATATGGCAACACAACAGTAAGACACACTGTCAGTTAGGGTGGCAGGATGACGTTGGTGTTGCTGCTGTTGGTGGTGGTGGTGATGAAAGCAGCGACACAAGCCAAGCGCGTCGCTAAACCAAAAACATGTTTAGTTTCCTGCAGACAGTCAGCAAAGCAACTGCAACGCCAACAGGATACTGCTAAATTTTTATTCTAGTCAAAAAAAAAAATATAAATCACTGTCAAGGTAAAGCACAATAAAAAGCTAAAGGTAGCAACAAATAAAATATAATTTTAATTTTTTTTATAGATGTTGCCACAAATGGAAAACTTATCAGTAAAATCCGCCGATTGCTATGATTATGCAGCAAACGATTGTGAGGCAAGTCATTGCAATCAGTTGCAAACAGCTGTACAAGTTTATCAACGCATTCTGCAACGCATACAACAACAACAGCAGCAGCAGCAACAGCAACAGCAAGATAAAATCTATAATGCAACAGAGGAAAAACTTAAAGAAATCTGGCTAGCATCATTCACTGGCAGCAATATATATTATCGCGCTTAGCACGATAATTATTATTATTATTTCTTAGCTAGAATTAAAAATAAAAAAAATAATAAAAGAATTAAAACACAGTTTAAAATTTCAATTTTTGTTTATTTTTTGCTTTATTTTAATTTACATTTATATAAAAAAAATGTATTAAAGTTTAAGATGAAGTATATAAAAGTTGATTCATCAAGTGAAATGAGTTTTATTTTTTATATATAGTGAAAATATATAGTACAAAGTCTGGAGTGTAAAGTTAAGGCTAAGAAATAGTTGAAGCATTAAGTTAATTTTTAAAGTAAAATTACGATTTATATTTTTAAAGTTTTGTTAAGTTGAGAAATCAATTAAATTTGAAAATGAAATAAATTTTTATATAAAAAATATTTAACTATAAAAATCTTCAGTTAACTTTAAGATAAGAAAAAATTTTGAAGCATCAAAAAAATTCTTAAAATTAATAAGAATTTTGAAATTTTTCATCTTCTCAAACAATTTTTTTTCAAAATCGAATTTTCTTTATATGATAATATACAGCAGTTTATTAATCACTGTAAAACTCTATTCATAAATGTTCATCATATAAATTATATGAACGACTTTAATATACACTTACCTTTGAACATAGCAGACATCACAAAATCATGTACAGATTATGCATATTATATATATATATATATATATATATATATATATACGCTGGCTGCTGTTTGTAGCATTTATCTCAGATCTCAGCTTAGTTTTGCTGCAAAAGTTCAATTAGTTAACATTTATAATAAAAAAAAAAAATAATTTACATTAAAAATATTACATAATTATTTATTGCAGTGTTCGTATATTTTTTTTTCTCATTTCCTTTATTTATTTTTATTTATTCAAGAATATTTTTATAATTTTATAATTTTCTTTTTATAATGGTTTTTTTTTTCTTATTTATAATATGCGCATAATATTTTGTTATTTTTCTTCTTTTTTTTCTCATTTAAAAAAAAAACTTGAACGAAAATTTATTTAATTTAAAAAATTTTTTTTTCATTGTTGATTTATAAACTGAAATTGTGTAATAAATAATATTGTATATATATTTTTCATGATTTTTATTTATAGAATTTATAATATTTTTTATAGTTTATATATATATTTTTTTTTTGTATTTTCTATGACTAATGGACAAAAACATTGGGTGCGAGGGACGTTGGGTGATTCGGTAGTACGAGACGTTCAAGTTTCTATTATTATTATTATTAAAATTATAAATCATGATCTGTGCCTTCATTTTTTGTTCAAGTTAAAGTTTATTTTTTATACCCTCGACAGAAGTATGAATATATATATATATATATTATATAGCGTTCAATAGGAACCATCGATACAAAATTGAATAACATTTTTTTTTGTTTATTAAGCTAACAGACTGCAGTTTGATGAAGAGTTATATATGTCTGATACAATTGAATCAAATCGCACAACTATATAAATTAGTTACCATAGGAATTATCTATGAATATGAATAACTTTTCGTTTAAGCTTATTACAAGGGTATAAAATTTTCGGCATGCCGAAATAAACTTTTTCTTTATTTATTAAAGTATATAATGATTTTTGTTTTTTTTTTTTTGTTTTTGTTATACTTATTTATAATTAATTATTTGTAAGCAAGAAGAAAATTAAATAGTTGTTTTTTTATGACCATTGTGGGATATTTTAATGAAAGACAATTTATTTCATTTATTTATAATTTTTATATAAATATTTTATATTATTCATATATTGTATATATTTAGCATTTAGACAAAAGTTTCATTTGAAAATTATATTATCATTATTATTATTATGATTATTATTAATTATTATTGTAGTTCGCAATAAATTTGCAATTTATACTTGTCTGCTTATCATTTTTTTTTTTCTATTTATTTTTTGCATTTTTTTTGATAATGTTTATATAAATATATATATTTAAGATATATATATAATTATATAATTAATAAAAGTATATGCTGCTGCTTAAGTGTTTTTAACATTGTCGTCTGTTGTCTTATTACTTTTGTCCTCACATCAGATCAGTTCTTATTTATTTATAATAGTTATATTTATATTTATATATTTGTATTTGTATTTTTTGTATATTTTTTTACTTTCATTTAAATTTTGTAATTTTTAATTGTAATTTAATTGTTAATTATTTAAGTTTAAGAATTAAAGTTGAATTTTCATCGCTGCTGCTCTATATATATACATATATATATATACATATAAATATATATATATATATATATATAATATATATATCGTAATTTATTTATACTTTTTGAGTACGCTGTACGTATTGGGTTTATATGACTTGATGGGTGCTTCGCGCATACGTTTCATGTCTGTTTGATAGGGTTGTGGCCGTTTATAAGCAGCTGCATTTGTTGGTATTATTGATGGGCGTGCTATAAAATTTATGCATTTTATTTTTCATTTAATATTTTATATTTTTTTTATATATTCATTATATATAGTATTATATATATATATATATAGGAAATTGATTTTTATTGTTATATAGAATAATAGAAATATATATTTATATATAGAATATATTATTATTATTATTATTGTTTGTTATTGTTGTTCTTGATACTTGTCGCTGCTTCTTCATCTTGTTTTTTTTTTCTTTTTTATTATTGTTAATAAATATTATTTTTTTTTTTTAGTTACGCTTTCATCTATTTTTTTATTTTATATATGATATGTACAAATTTTTCTAGCTAAATGAAAATAATGTTTTATAGACTTTATTTTAATTTTTTTTTTAATTGTTTTTAATTCTCAAATGTTGTTAAAAATGTCAAGTAAATATTATCAAAAGCAAATATATTACGAAAATATATAATTCATTTTATCTTTAAGAATTATATATAAATAGTAGATAAAAATTGAAATAGATAAACACATAGATAAAGATAACACAACCCCCTCAAAAAAAAAAAAAATACACACTCACACATTGATTATGATTAATTTTTTTTTTTTTTTTAATACTTACGTTTGCTAAATGTTTCATAACCCGCTGGTGCACCACGCTTGGCAATGCGATGATCATATTCATATGGCACTTCCTCAACCTCTTCAGCTCTACAAAATTTAATAAAATTAGATGCATTAATTTAAAGCTAACTAAATTTATATTGAAAATTACAAAAAAACAAATTAATTTTATACCCATTGCCATAGACTTGTGCTGACTGAGACTTTTGTCTATACATGATTCAAGTTTCAGATGACAATTCAGAGAATAATATTATATAGCTGTTGCCATAGCAATAAATCGATTAAAAATGTATTATTTTTTTTTATTAAAGGGTATAAAAAAATCTTCGTCAAGCCGAAGAATATTTTAACTTTCTGGTTTAATTTTTATTTTTTTCTGTTTATTTAAAATATTAAATTGCTTTTGATTTAGGCGTCGTTCGAAGAATTCAGTTGAAGATAATGCGTCATCAATTTGGTAAAATTAATTTAAAATTATACTTTACAAGTAACTTACTCGGGCGGATTTTCCGCTGCGCGCTTAATAAGATTCAAATATTTTGGAGCGCCAAGAGTGCCACCAAATTTCTTATCAAAAACTGATCTAAAATTATAAAAAAAATAAATTATTAATAAATTAATATATATATAATATAAATATTATTAATCTTACTTATATGCTTCTAAATTGGGTCCATGTATATTCTTAGCAGATTCTGGATCCATTTCCATTAATTCACGTAATTGCTCATGTGATACTTCATCATTTTTGTCTGGAATTAAATACTTACGTATCTCGGCCAATGCATAAGCAATACGTGCATAACACTCAGCCGGTGTGGCAACTGTGCTAACCTCAAGGAACAGATCCTTTTGTAAATGTGCATAGCGTGGATCGCCAGTATTACGCAATTGATCTTCCTTATTGCGATCACGTATAGAGCTGCGTCCTTTAATTGCAATTTTACATTGTGTTTCATCTTGCAATCGACGCAATGAATTTCCCTTGGGTCCCAAAATTTTTCCAGTAAAATTAAACTATACGAAAAAATGTTAAATTTAATTTATGGCTTGGCTTTTCGATTGATTATTGTAAATGTTTTACCTTTGGATATTGTTTAACCGGTACAAAAACTTTTTGTGTTATTTTCATTGGCTTCTGCTTATAAACATCAGCATAAAATTCACGACCAGGAATGCGACCGGTACAGTAAACACGATCAACAGCTATAAGAAATACAAATGTAATAAATATTTATTCAATATGCAAACACTATACATATATACATACACACACACACATCCATACATACATACATACTCACGTGCATGCATACATAGGCGCATGAGTATGGATGATGCATATGAGAATATGTATATATATATATGTGTGTGTGTGTATGTGTACATAAAAATTTCGTGCGTACAGAAGAGAAAAGAAAAATGAAAAAAAAAACTGAAACTGTAAAAATGTATGCAATTTTTACAATTGTTTTTAAGTATAATATGCATTAGCTATGAATGAAATTTAGTTCATCTCATACATTGTGTATTATATATAAAAATAGATTTATATTTATTTTTTTTCTTTTTCACTTTACCTTCGTCAATTAACAAGCCACACAAAGGAAATTCGGCAGACAAACGTTGACGCTCTTCGTCCAATTCGGCTAGAAATTTCTGTGCAACTTCATTTAAGCGTGGCTGATGCTCATGCACTGCTGGCTTATCATTAAATTCAGGACTTGAATTATCCATATTTTTTTTTCTTTTTTTTTATTTATGAACAAAATAAAATTCAATAGAAAAATTTTCAAGAAAATTCTGTATAACACTTTCTCAACGCACTGGTTAAAAGCCAAGTGATTTTCTGACACTATTAAAATGGCTACTTGACTAGTGGCGTGAGTTGTCGTATATCGATATTAATTAAAGCTTATCGATGTACTCACTTAAACAAAAAATCAAAACAGAGTTGTTATACAACACTTGGCATATGATAATCGTTTGGCAACTCTACATTGTCGATATTTTGGCGGCGAATGTGCAAAGAATATTGCAAAATAATAAACATAAGCTAACAAGAAAAAATAATGGCAAGTGAAGATTTATTTCAAAATGATTTCTCAGAGGAACAAGAACTGGGACAAGAAATAAATGATAGCATGGATGCAGATGAAATTGAAACTGAAGAGGAAGCAATAAACAACGGCCCAACAACTGCTGGTGCTGCAAGTGAAACTTCTGATGCTGATGCTGCTGCTGCCGCAAACAGCGAAAAAAGCAAAACAAGTTAGTTAACGATAATTACAAATCATAGTATAATGGCAATTGATTTAAATTTATGCTATAAATAATTATAGTTGCTAATGGAAGCAAGACAGCTGAAACCGAACATGATGCAAAATTAACACAATTGCCAATGGGACGCATAAGAAATATAATGAAATTGGATCCAGATTTACATGTTGCAACAAATGAAGCTGTTTTTGCTGTTACCAGAGCTGTGGAATTATTTATTGAATCATTGGCACGAGAAGCTTTTACATATACGGCACAAGCGAAAAAGAAAACTGTACAAAAAAGAGACGTAGAAATGGCAATTTCCGCTGTTGATAGTTTAATGTTTTTGGATGGAGCAATGAATTTCTAAGAGTAGCGGAAGGAGAATATCGTATAGATTATAAACGTGATAATATAATTTAATAATAATAATAAAAATAAAATTAGAAAGAAAAAATCATTTTATATTGTATTTATAAATTTTTTTTTATTAATTTTGTTTTTCTTTTTTTTTTATTTGTTTTTGGCATAATTTGTTTTCGTCGAAACAACGAAAAAGAGTGAGAAAAGTTTTGTCTTTAATTTTTATTTTTTTTTTTTATTTATTGTATTTTAAAATGTAATTTTATTTTCATCCTATTGGTAATGCGCATCATCATAAACGTTTAAAATGTATAAATAATAATTTTATTAGTAATAATATATTAGACAATTGTGATTTTTTGTTTTATTTTTGTTTTTGTTTGCTTTGCTTTCATTTTTTGTTTTTTTAATTATTTTTTTTTACCGCCGTTACAAGAAAAGTACGAAATTTGCCGGAGAGAAAAATTGAGTTTTATTTTTTCTTTGATTGTTCTATTTTATTTTTCTTCTGTTTTTTTTTTTTGTTGTGTGTATGTTTTTTATTTTTTATTTAGAGCTGAATCCGTTTTTCATACTTACTTTGTCGTTGGGCGTTTTACTTTTTTTTTTTTTGTTTGTATTTTTTATTGTTTAACTGTAATAAACTTATTTGAAAAAAAAAACAAAAAAATAATAGAAATAATTGCAAAACTTATGGCTAACATTTGTTTTGTTCTGAATAATTATTGGATTTTGTATGTGTGTAGTATATAATTTTCTTTTGTTTTTGTTTTTTTTTTTTTTATTTATTTTTGTTGTTTGTTCTTTCTTTGCCTAGTTTTATTTTAGTTTTTATTTTTCTGAATTATTTAAATTTAAATTTCGCATTTTTTTTTTACGAGTTTTGTACAAATATATTATATTTTTTTGTCTAGGTTTTTGTTGCATTAAATTTTATATATATGTATAGATTTTTTTTTTGTGGATTTTGCATTTGATTTTTTTTTAAAACACAAATTTTTTTTTTTTTTTTTTTGAACAACAAAATTACTTAAAATAATTTTTTGCATTTCGAATTGTTGTTGTTGTTTTGCTGTTGCTGTTTATTGCTGTTGTTGTTGTTTGGATTTAGATTATAGATAGATTTATATATATATTATATTTATAGATAAGTGTATGCATAGATTTGTTGTTGTTGTTGTTGATGTTGTTTTATTGGTTGAATTAATTGGACTTTTAACATATTTCGATATTTGTTTTTACTTTTTCTTTTTTTTTTATTTTAATTTATTTTTTTTTTTTAAATATTAAATCTTATTGGAATTGTATTTTTTTTTTTTTTTTTGTTGGCTTGGCGTCTTCATAAATTTTTGTTGTTGTTGTTGATTTTGTTGGTTAAAATTGGTTGAATTATTGTGATATATATGTGTGATCAATATATATATATATATATATTTGTATATGGTATGTAAAATTAACGCATTTTTGGATATGGAGCCGAGCGATAACGCACGCTTTCACGAGACCGTGATCCAGATTCATAGTGTGCCGATGTATGTGATCCCGAGCCCGATGTTGTTGGTCGATATGACGATGATGAACGACCGTTGCTTGGTTTTGCTATTTTGAAAAGAATTTTATTTGTTGTTTAGATTTTTATAATTGTTTTTATTTTATTTTTTTTGGTTGTTCTTTTTTTTTTTTTTTTTTGGTTTTTCTCTGTGCTTTGTTTTATTTAGATTTTCTTCTGTTTTTTTTTTCTTTAGATTTCTGTATTATTTCGCTTAAGATATATATATAAAAAAATATATAGATTTATAGATTTCTTTTTTTTTTTAACCGGTTTTGAATGCACTACCCCGCCGCCCCCAATAATTTATTTTTATTTAATTTTTTTGTTGTCTTTTTGTTTTAAAGTCACAGGTAAAATTTGATTGCATATGTATAAAGATATATATAGATTGGGATATATAGTTGATTCATGACAGAGTATATATAGTATTTGATTGAAGAGTAAAAATTTTAATGTGTGTGTGTTTTTTTTTTCTTCAAATGATTTTTATACGAATATGTTTTTTTTTTTTTGATGTTGTTAGTAAGTTTTGACTTTTTTTTTTTTTTTTGTTGGAGTTGGAGTTTTGAGATTTTTATTTTATATTTATATATTTTTTTTTTGAGTTTTGTCGATCATTAGATTTGTGATTTATAGGTTTTAGGCCCATTGTCAGGCATAGTGCATTTAAAATCTTGTTAAATATATACAAAAAAAAATATATGTACACAAAATCCGTTGGAATTGGCAAATTTTCGATTTCACGTTTTGGGAGAATTTTTTTTTAAATAGATTTTTCTCATTTTTTTTTTTTTGCTGTTTTCATATTATTTTTCTTTATATTTTTAGTTGCTTTCTGTTTTTTTTTTTGTAGTTTGGTTTTCTTTATTATTTTTTTTTTTTGGCTTTTGCTCAAGAGTTGCGCGCGATTTATTTAGAAAGTTGTTTGAAATGTGATTACTTGCTGCGAAAAAGATATAAAATTATCTAGTTCTGTTATGTTTCTTACCTGTATAGGCAGCTGCATAGGATGAGGATGATGAGTGTGGATGATACTCACGTCGATAGTCACGCTCATACGAACTACTATCGTATTGTGCATGATGACTTGAATGTTTCGACGATTGCGGTGGTGGCGGTGTTGCATAACGATCATATTCACCATGATGATCATATAGCTCATGATCTCTTGATCTACAAAATATTTAATAGATTACTAAAAATGCTTTAACTTTCAAGACTTGTCTAACTTGTCTAACCTATGGGCCTTGACAATGCCATAATTTGGATCATCCATAACATATCGTGCCTTCTCTAGTATTGAATATACTTTTGGCTTAGATGTGGCTGGTGGCGGTGTTCTTTAATGATAATATATCAAAATAAATAATATAAATTAAATTAATAATATTCATATTGAAACTTACCTAGTACTATATGCTCCATGTTCATTATAAGACTTGGAATAATGATGAGATTTTTTATACATGCGCTCTTTGCCATCCATTTCACGTAATTGCTCTAAACGTATCTCATCATTGGCATCGGGTATCATAAATTTACGTATTTCACATAATGCATAGCCAAGTCTATGATATGCTTCGGCAGGTGGCGCCACTGTTGATATCTCTACATGCAAATCGCGACTTAAATGTGCATATTTTGGATTACCGGAACTACGTAATTCTTCTTCTTTACCATGATCACGCATTGAATTGCGTCCCATGACAACCATTTTACACATTGTTTCCTCTTGTAATTGACGTAATGTATTACCTTTTGGTCCCAGTATTTTACCAACGAAATTAAATTTCGGATATTCTTTAATGGGAAATAAAACTTTTTGTGCCACACGAATTGGTTTCTCACTGTAAACGTTTGCATATATTTCTGGTTTTGGAATTCGACCGCTAACCAAAATTTTTTCCACTTCTAAAATATGCAAAGAAAAACAAAGCAAAAAAAATTCATTTTAATATTTGCACATTTGTTGAACTTACGTGTCCCCCCCTTTTGTGTGTACATACCATCGTCTAGTAGACGCTTCGTTATAATATTTTTCTTTTCAAGTGTTTTCTTTTCCATTAGGCATTCTTGCAGATATGCATTTGTCTTTTCATTTAATTGGGGCGTATCATGCAACGGGGCGTGGCCAGCTGTATGACTATGGCTGCCATCTACTTCGGGAGCGTCTGCTGCGCTGCCGGCGCCGGCAGTTTCATCGTCGCGGCGCTTCCGTTTATAGTCTGCAGCTGTGTCTTCATTATAATCTCTGTCATAGTCACGCGGCATTTTTATTTTTTTGAATAGATTAGTTTTTCGATTTAAAAACTATAATTGAATATGTATATAGATATTTATATGCAATAATAATTAACGCTTTATGCACTATAATTCAATGTACAAATGCTAATTGTTTTTTTTTTTTTTTTGTTGGCCCCGAAAAAAAAAATTTTTTTTTCTTTTATGTATGGGGTACTAGTGATGAACCGTTGCAGTCGATGCAACCGCTGTTATCGATAATAATCGCATAGTATTAGAGAACATATGCAAAAACTAGGGATGCTTTAAATAGTTTAATGCTTGTCAGGGTTGCATAGACAGTGAAATGCAATGGAAAGCGCGTTTTACCATTCTTTGATAAAAATATGTACACACTTTGATGGGAAAAAAAAGAGAGAAAAAATTAGGGCCACAAAGAGGTTTGCAAACATATTTGATAAATTCAAATAAAATCGACTGAAAGTCGTTGACGAGGCCATTAAGATAAAAAGCGCCACGCACTGTTTGCCGACACCCTTTTTGGTAATTAACACCACAATATAAAAGTCGACGTGTGCCGTTACGTTAAGCAGGACAAATGGCGGAAAACGGAATGCGTGTGGTGGGCCCAGGGTCATCGGCGGCAGCAGCAGCGGCGGCAGCGGCAGCCAATGCGAGTGTGAATGCAAATGCAATAGTGAGCACGAGCAATGGGGCGGGCAATGAACATGATAATGAACACAATGTGGCGGATAGTGAAAAATCTCAGCCGGCGCGTTTAAATGAATCGGCACAAAAATATATGCAGGAGCTGATGACTGAACGATCGCGCATGGAGAACCAATTTCCATTGGCAGTAAAACTAATTGACGAAGGTATGAAATCGATTCAAAGCGTTCTTTCCCCATATGTACACACTGACACAAAAAAATATACACACACGCACATGCACACAACACACACCCACATACTTTCATTCACACACACACAGACAGACAGACAAGCAGGCAGGCCAACATACAAATACAATTGCAAACAAATTAATTAATAATATTTAATGATCATTTATAGCATTGGAAAGAGTGCAACTAAATGGTCGCATACCAACGAGAGATCAATATGCCGATGTATATCAACAACGGACGATTAAATTATCGCAAAAGGTTCACGTTCCCATCAAGGATAAGAAATTTAATTATGTTGGTAAACTGCTTGGCCCCAAGGGCAACTCATTGCGACGTCTGCAGGAGGAGACGCAATGTAAAATTGTTATATTGGGTCGATTCTCAATGAAGGATCGTGCACGTGAAGAGGAATTACGCAATTCATCGGACGCCAAATATGCCCACCTAAATCTTCCGCTGCATGTTGAAGTATCGACAATTGCACCACCGGCTGAGGCATATGCACGTGTTGCATATGCATTAGCTGAAATACGACGTTATTTAATACCAGATAAGCATGATGATATACGTCAAGAACAATATCGAGAATTAATGGAAGATCCAGAGGCAGCAAAAAAGTTGACATTACGTCAATTGCAGCAGCAGCAACAACAACAGCAGCAGCAGCAACAACAGCAGCAGCAACAACAACAATCAAGTGCAGCCGGTGGCAGCAGTGGTAATGGTAATAATCGCTCTGGCGGTAATTACAGGTAAAAAAAAATTTAAAAAAAAAAAATAAAATAAAGAATATTTCATTAAAATATTAATACTGTGATTTTTTTATTAGACAAAAGTTTCAGCAGCAATCGCACTATCACAACGATGAGACTGTCTACTATCGTTCACATAACAATGCCTATCACCAGCCAAAGCCATATGTGCCAGGTAAGTAGCTACTAATATTATATATAGAATTTATTTTATTAATAATTTATATATTTTTTATTTGTAGCTACCCAACGTGGCAATCAAATGCATACAACATTGCCGCCACAGGCAATTGTACGTGCATCGCCACCGGGTATGGTTGTTAGTGCGCCAAGTTTTAATAGGCGTAATGCTGGTTTAGGCAATGCTGGTGGCACGATAATAACTAATAGCATTGTGGCTGCCACAGGTGGCGGAATTGGTGGCACTGTACCGCCTATATATCGTCCTGCCGCACCTTATCAATTTGTTAAAAAATAATATAGAAACAACAATAACAATAATGCTGCGTCAATGCCTAAGCCTGCCGCTGCCGCTGCAGCTATAGCTGCCGTTGCCAGTGTCGATGCTGTTGCAGGTGTTGGTGTTGGTGCCGCTGCTCGCTGTTTATTTACCATACTGACACCAGCTACAGCATCATCATCATCCTCATCAGATCATCATCATCATCAACAACATTTGCAGCTATATACGCAGCCATATAACAACAATAACAACAACAACAACAATGTAATGCAAGAAATTCATTTGCCACATTTAAATGCATGCCTCGCCTAGGCAAAAAGACGCGTGCATGCATGTTTATGCATGCACAAGCCATACGATGCGGCAGTTTAGCTCATGTTCTTATTTTTTTTTTTTTTTTTACTGAGAGGCCTAAGCCAAATCGTAAAAATACACACACAAACACAACACATATACAAACACAACACACACACACACTGCTCCAAAGGTAGATGTAATAATTATAAATACACACAAAAAAGAAATTTTCACACATTTGAAAAAAGAAAAACAAAGATTTCGAAAATGAGCAAGAAGAAGAAAAGGAGAAAAGAGAGGAAAAAAAACCAAACAAGTAAAGAAAGTGAAAAAAATAAAATAAAACAAGAAAAGGAAAGAAAAGAAAAGAAAAATAATGAGAAATGAGTAATTTACGTTTAAGAAATTAGACTAAGTAGACGAATGCTCCAAATAAACACACATACATATGCATACACAGACACAGAGAGAGAGAGAAGTAAACATACACACAGACAGACAGACAGACAAACGCCCAAAAAATATTTGGAAGCTTTCGATTGAAATGGACGCGCGGCGTTAGTTGCCATTTAATTTTGTTGCACTTTTAATTGTTTTTTTTTATTATTATTATTATTTTCTTCTTTCTTTTATTTTTTCAATTTTTGAATTTCTTTTTCTTTTTTGTTGTATTTTTTTTTATGTGTGTTTTAAAGCTCAGCGAGCATTATGTTTATATATATTTTTTTTTATGTGACAAGACAAACGGCAGACAGATGAAACCCCAAAGGTGTTTTGATTTTAAACTTTTCTTGTTTTTGTTTTTAATTTTACAAATTTAAGTTAAAAAGTCGATAAAAAAATAATAATATTTTCCACTAATTACGCATTTTATACGTTTTATTTTAATCATTTCAAAATACAAGCTGCTCATATAATTATTATTTCTGCTTCTACATAATTTAGGAGGCTTTATTTGTTAACAGTCAAAAATGATGTACGATCTTTTGTCTATACGTATAATTTTTTTTTTTGTTTATAATACACACACAGAGACAGACACGTTTATATACATATACACTGAGGCACATAAATATACGTACATTATAATCAAGCATCATACAATATATAATTAAAAAATATAATATAAAAAGTAAAGGCAAAAGCTAAAAAAAAACAAAAAAAAAATTAAATAAAATAAATACAAAAAAAAACCATAAATATATAAACCAAAAATATAATACAAAAAAAAAAAAAACAAAAAGAAGTTAAGTTAAAAGTGAAAGCATAAATAATATTAACATGAATCTGACTACAATAATATTATGACATTTACATAGCTTAGCATTATTCACATCATAACAAAACAAGAAAAAAAAACAACACACAAAACATAAAGAATGATAAAAAAAAAACTTGCAAAAAGAAAAACTTGATAAAGAAAAGAATTATGAGAAAAAAAAAAACATTCAAGCAAATGGCAAAAAGAATGCAAAAAAATCTTTCCCTATCCCCAACACACACACACACACACAAACAAACACACACACACATAATTGTTATTGTTGTTGAAAGCAACTAAAATTGTAATAGAATTATGCAAATATACATACAAAAAAAAAAAAAAAAAACAAAAAAACCATGAAGTAAAAAATAATGTTTGCAGCTTAACGAGTTATTCTTGGTGTACGATAAAAATTACATACATACAAAAAGCAACGTACATACACACATACATACATATACATGCATAGATACATATATGTATATATATATATATATATATATAGATATCTTAGTTATAATGCGCCAACTTCGAACTTTGATTTTATGTTTTTATGATTATGATTATTATTATTATTATTATTCTTATATATATTTTTTATTTGCATTTCTTAGCTTAACTAAGAAATTGAAAAATTCATTGAAAAGTAGAGCAACAAGAAGAAGAACAACAACAACAACTGACAAAATGTACTGTTATTTTATGCATTGAATTTCTTTTTATTTCGATTTTTATGTGTGTTTTGCTTTGTTAGCTTCTGAAGCGACAAGCAACTGACAAAAGTCTTATTCATTGTACACACTCACACACACACACAACACACACACATACACACATTATATTTTACAGTGCATTATTATATATTTGCTGATTATCGTTAAATAAATTCCCAATTTGAATTGAATATGTTAAATAAACTGAAATACAAAAATACAATTTTTATTTTATTTATTTTTATTATTATTTTTTTTTTTTTTAGAAATTTTGTAAAATTCAAAAAACAATTTAGATCAAATTTTTATATTTATATCACATATTTTATATTATTTTTTTTATTTTATATCAAAAAATAGCAAAAATTAAAAAAAAAAAATAATAATATAAAATTTTAATTTTTTTTTAAATTTTCTAAAATACAATTTTTATTTTATTAATTTTTATATTTTTTTTTTTAAAGAAATTTTGTAAAATTCAAAAAATTATTTAGATCAAATTTTTAACAAGTCGCTTATTTTTTTAATATTTTATATTATTATTATTTTTTTAATTTTTATCAAAAAACAGCTAAATTAAAAAAAAAATATTTTCAAGCTTCTGATATTTTTTTTTAAATATTTATCATTTCATATTATTTATTTATTTTTTACATTTTTTATAAAAAATCTGTCAAATTCAAAAAACTATTTTAATTTATTTTTCAACATTTCATTTATTTTTTTTAATATTTAATTAATTCATTTATTATATTATTTATTTTATATTATAAAAATTCTGCGAAATTCCAAAAACAAATTTATTTTATTAATTTATTTTCATTTATTTTTTAAAATATTTATTTCATTCATTTATTTTATTATTATTTTTTTAAAATTCTACAAAATTCAAAAATCTGTTTTAATTTATTTTTCAAAATTTCGTTTATTTTTTTTTATAATATTTAATTAATTCAATTTTATATTATTTATTTTTTACACTTTTTATAAAAAATCTGCAAAATTTACAGAACAATTTTTATTAATTTTTCAATATTTCGTTTATTTTTTTTTAATATTTAATTAATTCATTTATTATATTATTATTTTTTTAAAATTTATTTATTTTATTTTTTTATTATTATTTATTTTTTTTTAAATATTTATTTCATTCATTTATTATGTTATTATTTTTATTTATTTGTTTTTTTTTGTAAATTCTGCAAAATTCAAAAAACAATTTTAATTTATTTTTCAACATTTCGTTTATTTTTATTTATTTTTTTTTTTAATATTTAAATCATTCATTATAAACTAACAAAACAATTATCAAAGCACAAATCTTCCCTCTCACACTCTCTCTCTCCCTTTGTCCTAAAGAGCTCGCACAACCTGCATAAGCGTATAGGGATTCATATTGCTTAAGAATTTCAATTGTTCCTCAAATCCTTTTGGTGTCTTTGAAATCCAATGACGATCCAAATAATAATTGATATAACTATGAAATTCCTTATCCGTATAATTATCAACACGTATGGGAACAAATGGATCTAAATGCTCAAAACCTTCCTTGCCAAGCAAATATCGTGGCATATATGAATCCATATAACCTTCAGTCATGGCAATTTTATCTACAGATAATATGCAAATACCATTTGTCCAATCATAGCTAGTGATATCAAGAAAAGGCTGTGTCAATGTAACACGATCCGGTGAAACGCGTTGTTTATTATCCGAGAAAATGCGTGTAATGGGATGAAAGAAGGCATTGAAACCATCAATGGCAACCATTATTTTACATTGTCCTTGTGTCGATAATTGTTTAAGTTCATAGATTAATGCAGCTGTTGTCTCAGAGGCATACTTAATGCGTGCAATACCATGTTCAATAAGTTCTATTAATGTAGCTCCTGCTGGCGTACTCTCTCGCTTGCTCCATACATATTCCTTGCTTGTCTTTAGTTGCAACTGTTGCAGTAATTTCAAGTTTTGTGTCTTGAAATGTACTAGCCAAGCGGCAGCATCGAATGGTAAATCAATGAAACCTTCTTGTGTTGCTGAATTTGCTGCCTCTTTGGGACGTTTCATCCAGTTGGGTGCCCATGGTACATGCACTAGCATAAAATCATTTATAGCACCATAGTGTAATATATGCGCCATTGTTAGTGTCTTGCCAACACCATTATCACCATAGAGCACATAACGTACTGCAGGTTTGGTTAGATCAACATTCTTGATGTACTGCAGCAGTTCTAGTGCCGGTGAGCGTACCATTAGGCAAGATTCGGTAAATGTTTTTATTTGTTGTTCGTATTGTTTTGGCAGGCCACCGCCTGTAAAGATTTGCTTCTTTTGCTCCACGGGTATAGTATAAAATTTACCTATATGTAGCTCTGAATGTTCCCCTGGATTTGTTACAGCCGTACGAAATTCATTTGTTGTCGCTGATGGTGCTGCTGCTGCGGGTGCCGGTGCAACATTTGTTGACATTTGAGCTGTGCGACTGGATGCACAAAGTGTTAATGCATTACGTTGCAGTTGCGTTGTTACACGCGATAAATTTCCAAATTGTTTGCGAAACATTTTCATTAATAATTCACAATTAAAGTCCAATGGGAGCCTGTGGAGCGTGTGTATTAAATAAGACCTGCAAAACAGCTGATAATAAAAAAAAATCGATAATTGTTGTATGTGATATTTTTACGTATATCGATACAGCGGCAAATTCATCGTTATGCATAGTATGCTGTTCACATTATAAGCTCGACTGCTGTTAGCGATGTTCGCAATGATAATTAATTTGATTTTAATGATAACAGAATTTTTTTTTTTTTTTTACTTATCAAATTAATTGATAATTCTTGTACGTTTGATTTATATTTGAAAGAAGTATGTTCCAAGTACATTTTCAACAATGTCTCTCTTTTCATTTTTGAGCATTTATTTATTAATATATATAAATATTACATATGAATATTCCATACAGTTTGGACGACAGCATCCGGATGCAGTGCCAATTTATGAAATCGACATTAATTGTTATGTTAATTATATTGATAAGGTAAATAAATGAAAATATTTTTGTAACATTATTTCATGTATTTATTCTATTAAAAGGGTGAACATAAGTTTTTAATTAATTTGATTTTGGTGTTTGATGAAAGTACTTTGGAAACGACTGTAAGAACTAAGATAATTCATGGTGGAATTTATTATAATTTTACAATATTAGAATTAAGAAAAGCAACTCAGATAAAATATGCAAATGTCACAGTTCTTATATATGGATTACGTTTGAACGATATATTTATATCATCTTGTACCAAATGAATAAAATTTTTTTTATTATTTTTATTTATTATTTTATTATCTATACACAAATAAATTTACATAAAGAATTTAAGACGATATATCCAATTTTTGTTGTACAGCATTTAAATTCATTTTCCAGCTATATCCATCTTCTGGTAATTTACTTGGAATCAATGGAAATATCCATACTATATACATTCGCTCACCAAAAACACTTTTCAAATTTTCATAAATTCCATTATTATAGATATTCACTTTTTCTGATATTTTCGAAATATTTCCATTTAATGTACGTGGCACATAAAAAATTAAAGCCACAAGTGCAAATACGGACGCAAGCATATTTAAATTAAAGACAATTACAATTAATTGAAATGAAAAATTTTCATATCCATTGATTAATACAGAAATTGGATGATTATTTAAAAATAATCGAACATAATTCTCGGTATTGAGAAAATATATATAGTATGCCAAATATGACAGAAAATAAAAGCTTCCAATAAATAGATGACACGTAAAACACATAAAATAACGTTGATTTCTATGACCAATACAATAACCAGAAAAAATGCAATGATGATCACGTTTTAGTATGCAGACACCACAATTTTTGCAATGCCAAGCTCGGGGTGGTGTCCATCGATTGCATATTGTGCAATATTTCCAATTCAAAATTTTGGCTTCTGCCGCTGGTGGCGCAACAATATTATCATCTAAAATTCATATATAAGTAATCGTAAATCGATAACAAATATCGATAATTTATCGATAACATATCGATAATGTTAATAATTATTCATTACTTACGCCCAACACTAGTATCAACAAGCATGCATGCAATTAAATTCCCTTCTATATTCGTCAGTGTAAAGATTCCAAAATAAATACTGAAATTATACCAAAAAGTATCTGGCGCATGTATCTCTGGTAGCACATATGCAGTAGTGTATCCGACAACCATTGGTAAAAGTAAAAATATCAATAAGAATGCAAAAATTTCCGATATATGTCGTGGAATTGGATTTCGTCGAAAATGCATCATAGTGATATACTTTATAATTAATGGGTATTATTATTTTTTTTTTGTACAGTCTATAATTTCATTTAAATTTTTTTTAAAAAAAAAAATAAATAATCGAACAAAAAGTATTAGAACTGTGTGCATGTTGCTTTGAAATCTGAATGAATAATTTTGAAAATTGAAAAAAAAAATTTAAACAAATAAAAAAGCTATAGTATGATCGACTATATGTTACCCGATATCCAGATATAATTGAAAGTTTCATGACTTCCATGTTTATGATCCGATCGCATTCGAAAATTCAAACATATAACTTTAAAATTGTCATAAACTGTTTTATAAGTTTTAGATCAATTTCAATATCTGGAAGAGTGGAAAAAATCCGAAAAAATTTGATCTGCCTGCAATTAAATCTATATCGAAGTCGATATAAAAAATAATGCGTTTAAAATGAGTTTGCAACATAAAAATATTAACATATAATTTATAATAAAAAAAAAAATAAATAAATTTTACAATTCGATTGATAAAGTACAAAAAAAAAATATTTCGAATTATTTTGTTATATCTATATCAGCAGCATTAATTTTAAGAGTCTTTGGTTTTGTAAATATTGGCTTCCAGCTGTAACCATCTTGTGGTAATTGACTTTTAATTAATGGACATAAAAATGCTAAAATCATACGATGTCCAAAAACAGATTCAATATTCTCCCAAAAATCACCTCTATTATATATATAAGGATTTTTCCAATCCCAAAATACATGACCCTTAATTAAATTGCGATAATTATATATAAACATTGGTATTGTAAGGCTTGCTGTAAAAAAATTCAATGAATATGATAAAATTCCTAAATTCATCCATAAATTTCCAGAGAATATTGACATAAATGGTAAAATAAATTTCATAAATGTTTCCATATCAAATCGAATATCATTCTGTAGCATACAAATATAGTATGTGCGATACATTAAAGTATACGTTGAGGCAATAAGTCCATAAAATAATAAGCATATATAAAATCGTTGATTTTGATGTCCAATACAATATCCTGTAAATGTACAATGATGATCACGTTTTAAGACACAGACGCGACAATTAAAGCAATGCCAAGAACGTGGTGGACGCCAACGATGACAGAGCAAACAATGAGTCCAACCACTATGCAATAAATATCCTTTGGGTGGTTCCACAACACGTTTATCTAATAGGAATTAATAATATTAAAATAGATTATTTTATATATATGTATAACTTACAATCCACACTTGTATCGATTATCATGCAATATAATAGATTAAGTTCCACATTGAACATTATAAAGATGGCAAAGCATATATTAAATTTATATAGAAAGCTACCAGCTTCATGGAATATTGGTAGAAAATATATAATTTCATACAAAAGCACAAGGCCAGCAATAATTCCTATGTAGAGGCATGCGAATGCTTCTATAATATTTGTTGGTAATGGACTTTTGCGATATCTCATGATTACTTGAAAATGTGATAATTCTTAAAAATGTTAAAAATATTGACTATACGAAATTTATTTAGTCAATTTGTATGAAATGTTAGTTACAAAACTTATGACAACTAGATTTGAATGTAACTGTCACCTTACAGTATCGATAAGAGACGCGCAACATATTGATTGTTATCGATATATATATTTTTTGCGGTCACACTTAACAGCTGTTTGAACTCGTGACAATATTACGATACTCTGTCACGCGCACGAAACTATCGCACGTAATTATTATCGTCGATAACATTGCACATCACTAATTAGAGTTTAATAATTTTTTCATTTAGCAGACGTACAGAATATATAACACGTAAATATGTCGTTTGTTTTGAATAATGCAATTCGTCGCCAATTTGGTGCAACTGCTGCCAGAAATATGTCCGGCACTGCTGCCGTTGCTGGTGAACATTCAGGTAAATTGTTTCTATAGCGTTAAATATCATTTTTGTTGGAGGTTAAGGTTATGTAACTTTTTACTTAATTCCAAGGATGTCACAATAAAATATTTATAAATATTTATAACTCCGTTTTTATCAGGTGGCTACAAGGTCTGGAAGCGTTTATCCTTCTTTGTTGCCGTTCCAGCTGTTGGTCTATGCATGTTGAATGCATATCTAAAGCATCAGGAAGAGCACGGTCATCCACGCCAGGAATTTGTTAAATACGAATATTTGCGCCGTCGCGAGAAGCGTTTCCCCTGGGGTGAGGGTAACAAGAGTTTGTTCCACAATCCCCATGTCAATCCATTGCCCGATGGTTATGAGCATTAAATTAAATGCAGATGCTGCATCCCCCCAAAAATCAATTTTTATGGCTAGATCAAAATCTGTATTTAACATAACGTTAAGCTGAATTCTATGTGGGAAAATACACAGACAGAGTCACACAAAAGAAATACGTGAAATTAATTAAATAAAAAGTGTAAAATGTTAAAGAAACAAACAAACAAGTAAGAAAGCTACCGTCGAGTATGTTCGACTATATGGATACCCGGCAAAGTCTCACAGCACTTCAATATTTGCTCAAATTATAAGTGTTTCTCTGACATGTAGCTCTAAAATTATGCTTGCAGTGCACTGTTTTATATGGCTTTCGTCGATTTCTGCAGTCGCTGGGGCGCATGGTAAAAATTCAAAACAAACTTGAAATGCCTGCAAATAATACAAGCACAAAGTTGAGTCTCTAGCTCTTATAGTTTGCGAGATCTAGATGTTTATATGGACGTACAAATGCTTAAATTTGCAATTTGATACTGTATAAGAATATATATACTTTATGGACTCGGCTATGCCTGCTTATGAGCCACACATATATTTTGCTGGAATTGCAAAAGTCATCCTTGCCCTAAGTATCCTATGGTTATATGGGAATAATATTATAAGCCAACGGTGCATAAAGTAAGTTTTCGTACATGCTTTCTTTATTGATGAATTATATATATAATTATACATATATATATATTTATGTATAAATTCTGTAAAATTTGTTTATAGCTATAGCCAATGTGTCATGTTCATTATTTTCTCGCTGCTCTGCCGCCATTTCGCTGTCTAACTGCTGTTTTTGACTGTTGCTCTGCAGCTGCTGCTGCGGCTGCTGTTGCTGTTGATTTTTTGGCGCTTGTCTTTTTAGTCAAGTCACTTTTCTGGCTTTTATCTTTCTCCTTCTCTTTTTCCTTATCCTTGCTTTCACGATTGCGTGTTGAACGTTTGCCTTCAGGTGAAACAGAGGCTTCAGTCGATGCATTACTGCTGCGTGCATTTCTTTCCTTTTTGATATCAGGTGAAAGAATTTCACGTTTTATTGCTTTAGCTTCTGGATTTAATTTACGTATTTTTGCTTTAGGTGGCGATGTTGTCTCCTTTGTCTCTCCATCATCATCATCATCATCGCCAAGTAGCTCCTCAAGTAATTCACCTTCTTCAGGCAATTGTGGCTTCTCGCCATCAGCTTCAGCAGCACCAGCTCCATCACCATCACCAGCTGCTGTTGGTAATATATAATCACTTTCATTCTGATATGGCACCATATCAACAACATGATCATCTTCAATATGTTTCTGCAAGAAACTTGAACTCAAAAATATAAAATCACAAAATTCGCATGCATGTCGTTCGCTATCCTTATGCGCCTGCATATGCTGCTCAATGCCATCGTAATCAACGAAACTAGTCTTGCATAATGGACAACTTAATGTTGCACTAGCATGTATAACGGAATGATCAACCAAGCTATCATAAGTTTTATGCGTATCCTTGCATACGCTGCAAATGAAGGATGTTGTCGATGCTTGTTTATGCATGCGCAGATGACGTGATAAATGATGTGATAACAGATATGATTTGGAGCAATATTTGCAGGGATAGGCACGTTTGCCAGCATGTGCCTGCAGATGACGCGCCAATTTGCCAGCTGTAATAAAGCTGCGACTACAATATTGACATGGAAATGGTAAATTTGTGCTGTGTATGACCTAAAAAATAAAGAGAAAAATCTTAAGATTAGTTTATGTCAAGTTTTAGAACAATTCCGAAACTTACCTCATGCCGCTCCAGACCCTGCTTGAAGGCAAATGCTTTTTGACAAACGCCACATTGAAATGGACGTTTCTTTGTATGTCGCTCGGCATGTTTCTCCATTTCTTCGCGTGAGATAAACGGTTTCTCACAATAAAGGCAAATAAATTTGGGCACATCCGTATGTACGCGTTCATGGCGATGCAATAGAGCGCGACGGGTAAATGCGGAATTACAAACAGTACACTTGTAGGGACGTTCACCCGTATGTATGAAATTATGTTTCTGCAAATCATATTTGGAGAAGAAGCTTTTATCACATTCGGGACACTGGAAACTACGTTCACGTGTATGATTAACCAAATGTATATCGAGCAGCTGCATCAATGGGAATGAACGTTCACAATGTGGACAGGGAAAAACATTTGTTGCAACTGGTGCTGTATTTTTAACAGGATCAGTAGCTGATGCATCATTCAATGCATTGGGATCAAGAATTTCTGTGACAAGTGCAACATTACCATCATCATAATGTTTCAATTGTGGCGTTGCTAAACGTGGTTCAATTGTTGCACTGCTGCCTTTATTTAATAGACGCATTGAGGATTTATTTAGTACTTTAGGTTTGATAGCAGCTGTTGCTGGTTTTTTCATTATTGGTGCTGCTGCAGCAGTAGCAGCAGCAGCAGCAGAAGTTGTTGGTTTACTTTTGCTGCTGCTGTCATCGTCTAATACATTTAATTCTTCAGCCATATCTGCTATTAAATTGTGTACATCATCCATGGATAACTCTTGATTATTCTCAACTTTCATTTGATAGGCTTGCGAGCTACCGGCACGTTTTGTTGGTGACGATACTCGTGCTGGAATTGCTGGCTCTGGTGTTGCAATTGCAGCCGTATTTAATAATTTTTTCGGTAATGCACTCGTCTCCAGCACTTGAACATTTTCAAGTTGTACATTTGTGGTTTTGGCCATTGAATTGAGCAATTTTTTTGGTTGTTTTTCATTTGTTTCTTTTTTAATAGCACTTGTCGATGATTGTGTGGCCAATATTGGAGCACGGGGTTTTTCCAACGCATCCGGCCATTTGCCAGTAAGTGGAAATTGTCGTAGCAATGTTTCAGCATTTTTACACATTTGCTTAAAGCGATAGCAATGTTCAAAAAGTAAACGACAATCCAAACAAATATATATGGGCATACCATCATCGCGATTAACCTGTAATGAAAATTTGAATTTGACGTTAGCATGTGAATGGCAAAAGGAATATGCATTTAATTTCTATGGCAACTCTGCGCATGTGCTCTTTACTTTCTGGCAACGCTGCATTTAGTTGTTGGGTTGGCGGCAAGCACTGCACAACTACAAATGCAATGTTACAGTCAGTGAGTTTTTGAGAGCGAGATTGGTGTGTGATGTTTTTCGAGTTCGCTCCCGATTAATTAATTGATTAAACACGGTTAACCATAAAAGGACTTTTAGCTAGTTTAGTGTAAATGCAATTTGTTTGTTAATGCAAATTTCATTTATCTACAATAACAGCTGTGTGTGGAGTAAAACAATAACAAGAACGAAAAAGAACAAATTTGCATTATTATAAAAATAACAATAAAAGTTCTTAGGTACCCCAGCAAAAAAGTATTTCGAGGGCAGCAACAACGAAAAGAAACAAAACGAACGAAACAAAAAAAGGCAGGCTTAGCGTGCACCGTGCACTCACTGTGAGAATGCATTTGTAGAAGAATATAAAGGCTACAAATAGAAACGCAAAAGAGAGTAGGAGCGTGAACGTAAGAGTGAGAGAGAGAGACTGTAAGTGAGTGTAAAAGTCAGAAAGAGATAGAGTGAACACCAAATTGTCGAGAGAGAAGAAAATGATGGACGAATGTATAACAAGAACTTATGTACCTCTTAACAATGGCAAAGGCAATGGCAAAGTCAACAACAACATCATTAATACTGATAGCATCGATGCACAGGGAGAAGCAAGCAACAGCACGAGTTCAGCTGGAGTTGCAGTTGCTGTCGGCGGCAGCGCAGCCGCGTATGCCAGCGTCGAATCGTAAGTGTCGCGACGTAAGTGCATTAACGGCACTTCTCATACTTTTATTCATCATTTCTCTTTTTATCAATATTTTATGTTTGTCATTTTACTGCGCAATTTATGATAGTGTTTTTTTTTTTTTTTTTTTTTTAAATCTTATCATTGTTGGCTATAATTTATATTTTATTTTAACTCAATGGACTATGGACTAATTTAACTAATTTTAGGACTGTAAATAAATACGTTGCCCGGATGCCAGTTGAACGAAATGCTAGAGAATATAATATGAATCATAAAAATCGAGGACCGGCGTTAATTTTCAATCATGAAAATTTTAGTATTCCTTCGCTAAAGCCACGCACCGGTACTAATGTTGATAGTGAGGAGTTACGCAAGGCATTGAAACGTTTAGGTTTTGATGTATCAGTACATAAGGATTGTAAATTACGCGATATACTTAAGTATATTGACAAATTAGCAGCGCAGGATCATAGTGATAATGATTGTATAGCTATTGCCATATTATCACATGGTGAACATGGTTATATCTATGCCAAAGATGTACAATATAAATTGGATAATATTTGGTATTATTTTGCATCCAACAATTGCCCAACACTCGCCGGCAAACCGAAATTATTCTTTATACAAGCTTGTCAAGGCGATCGTCTCGATTCGGGTATAATGATGGAGAAGAGCGTGACGGAAACTGATGGTGAATCTTCAATGAGCTATAAAATACCAATACATGCTGATTTTCTATTCTCATACTCAACAATTCCCGGTGAGTTTTACAATTTAAAAATAAACAAATAAACATAAATATAAATTGTATTTTCCTTCTTTTTTTTTAGGATATTATTCGTGGCGTAATACCACAAACGGCTCGTGGTATATACAATCATTAATACAAGAGCTTAATGCAAATGGAGAGAAATACGATATATTAACATTGCTCACATTTGTGAGTCAACGTGTTGCTTTGGATTTTGAATCGAATGTACCATCGACACCGATTATGGATCGACAGAAACAAATTCCATGTATGACATCAATGTTGACCCGTGTTTTACGTTTCGCAAACAAACCATCGGGCAGCAAGGCAGGCTAAATGATGGATTTGAATTAGTTGTGCCTTAAAATTACATTACATTTATATACTTCTTGCCTAACCCAATTCCAATTGACTTTAAGTTATATTAGTTTAATAATCATTCACTTTTTGTTGATGAACACAACACAATTCTTTGGTAGGAATAAAACCCAAAGTCCTCTTCCATAGCGTACAAACAAAAACATATAATTGTCTAAGATGAACTTGAACAAATTTATACATAAACATATATATATATATATATATTATATATATACATATTCATATATATTTGATACTCTTATTAATATGAAAAGCGAAATAAAGCAATAAAAATTCAAAAAAAAATTTTATTTGTAATTTGCGCTCAACATTTGTAAAACAGTCTGGCAACATTGCAGCAGTTATGCTTGTATTTGTGTGCCACATTCTGTGTACAGTTGTCGCCATATTGTTTATAATTGTTATTTTGTACTAGTTGCATATAATTATTACTTGTACTTGGCGTATAATATTTGATATTGACAAATCAGCATAATTATGTTGATCATTGTCTAGTGGAGGGGGGACAGGATGTTGTGAAGAATAGACGCGCGCCAAAATAGTTAGCGAAGACGCCAACGCAGCTGTATTTAGAAACCAACCAAACGACAATTGACATTCCCCGTGTATCTTAGCTAAGTGAAATATTTGCCTTAGTCTAAATTAGAACCAAGACTTACCTCAATAGATGTAATTGCCATTATTTGCAGCGGCAGCGATGCTGTTGATTTGATGCGTGTATTTTCAACATAAATTGATGCTAGTTTGCTTGCTTGTTGTGCCAGGCAAAAGCGGCAGATTTCTTTTTTACGTAATTCCGCCTCGCGAACAACGCTAATGTTAGCCATTATATAGATTTTTAATTATTTTCGATCACAAACACAACACACGTTTATTGTAAATGCAAATTATTTGGATTTTATGTTGTTTAATTTACAGATAAAAAAAAAGACAACAGGCAATGCATAAATACACGAACCTCGTATAGTGTTGCCAAACTTGTACAGATCTTGGTCATTGTGTAGGCACCGTGCTGCCACCTTATTGTAATGTAAATTTACTAAATATGGCGCCAACAGTAAATTATATGAATTATACATTTTTTTTTTTATTATTTATACATCAATCGGTCATATCAACATCTCGAAGTCTTGCTTGAGTTTGCTCTCCAATATCAAAAATAACATGTTGCTGTAGCAATTCACGTGGCTCATATTTCAATGATTCCTCATAAGCATATTGTATGCTCGTATCAAATAACATTAATTTACATTTGGCCAATGCTAGGATACAGTTGCGCAGCCGTGTAATAACTTCACGCTCTTGCCGCGGCACAATCTCATTCAAGTTTAGGGCGAAACCACCTTCACCACCATCCTGTTGTTCAGCTTTTGTGGGTGATACCCAAATGTAACCATTGTTACCCAAAATAACCGATGCACCGCAGGGTAAATTATGAAAATGCATTTTACGCCGTTTAACCAATGCTGGAAAGACTTTGACGAGCACACCTTGTGATAGTTTACCATATTTTAAACTGCGCGTATAAAGTGACAATGTACTTTCTTCAAAGACATTCTGCAAGTAAATCTTATTAAATAATTTTAACAATTTTAATAATAATTTACCAATACGCAACCTGTACTTCAGCTGAGATTAAATCTCCTTCATCTAAATAACGTCTCATCATTTGCTCATCTTCAGCTGAACGTCTGCGAAGCTCACCACCCGGCAGATTCACGGAGGACAGCAGAAGCACAGAGTCGAGTCGTGAATTGGTATCCACACGCCAACGTTTCTGTCCCACTTCAAGCACACGTGCAACAACCACATCACCAATTTCACCCACATAACGACTCTTTAGTGGACGCACTGATATCAATTTGTTCACTTTTTCAATTACACCGGCTACTGATGCCTTGATATTCTCATCTTCAACAAATGTGCCATGACCACGCATGAATCCAGATTCGGGCATAAGAACCTCACCAGGTGTATAGATGCGCGGCTGTTGAGCCTGATTGACAGCCAGTGCAGTCCAATCGACGCGATCTAGCGCCAGATCAATCATTGCATTTGTTGACATTTTTCCTCTTCTCCGTTTGCTTTAAAGCAAAACACACGCACATGTGAATGTTATCGATTACACTGCAACTGAGCACTTGCGTTGGTGTTGCCATATTGATTGTGAAAATAGGTAAACAAAGCTAAACATAAATATATATAAACAAATATGAATATAATATGAAAATATGAACATAAATATGCATACAAAATTATGTTATACACTTTAATCAACATTCATATCATCATATATAATTAAAACATTGCAAATATACAATGGCTAAATATGACCAAAAAATAGCTAAAGTATCAGCAATAGCCCAATACGCCTACATGTCTATCGATAAGCTGCAAACAATTTGCGCAGCTGTTTTCCGATAAGCTCGTCATCAATCAGCTGTTTTTGCATATAAATATATATATTTTTTTTCACAGTCGCAATGGATCAGCCAGATGATCATTTTCGCTATATACACAGTTCCTCTCTATTCGAACGTGTACAAATAAAAGTGTAAGTAACCGATAATTTATTGCAAAAACTATTATTTAACTATGACACACTCTGCAGCGGTACACTCGAGGGTAAAAAAAGACAACCAGACTATGAGAAACTTTTGGATGATCCAATTTTACGTTTCTCCGGCCTCTATTCGGAGGAATATCCTTCGTTTCAAGTGCGTCTACAGGTCTATAACGATGGACGACCCTATTGCCTGCCCGTAAATAGTTCATACAAAGCCTTTGGCAAACGTTGGAGCTGGAATGAATGGATAAATTTACCATTGCTTTTCTCCGATTTACCACGTAGTGCAATGCTAGTATTGACCATATTAGATTGTTCAGGTGCTGGTCAAACAACAGTTATTGGCGGTACAACAATTTCAATGTTTGGCAAAAATGGTATGTTTCGCCAAGGGATGTATGATCTACGTGTCTGGCTGGGCGTTGAAGGTGATGGCAGTTGTCCAAGTAAAACTCCTGGCAAAGGCAAAGAATCATCAAAATCGCAAATGCAACGTCTTGGTAAATTGGCTAAAAAACATCGCAATGGACAAGTGCAAAAGGTTGACTGGTTAGATCGTTTAACATTTCGTGAAATTGAAGTGATCAATGAACGTGAGAAACGTATGTCTGACTATATGTTTCTAATGATTGAATTTCCAACTATTGAAGATGATAGATATACTGTAAGTATGCTATATATATCTGCTTCTACTTTGGATTCATATTCTATATCATCATAGTATTCCGTTGTATACTTTGAGCCGGAAGGTGATAATAAATATAAATTGCCAGGAAAACCCAAATTGGTTATGGTACCGGACTCTGAGATAAGTATGGAGAATCTTGTCGAGCATAAACATCATCGTCTGGCACGTTCCGAACGTTCCGGCATCTCGGATCGTGATGCCAAGCCAACAGCACTGTGAGTATTACTAGCAGACATGCAATGAAATTTTATTTATTTTTTTTTATTTTTTTAGCATACGCGATCAATTGCATGACATTGTTTATCGTTATCCGCCAACATATGTGCTAAGCAGTGAGGAACAGGATTTAGTATGGAAATTTCGTTTCTATTTATCATCACATAAAAAAGCTTTAACTAAATTTCTTAAATGCATCAATTGGAAATTAAATGATGAAGTAACACAAGCACTCTGGATGTTGGCCAATTGGGCGCCCATGGATGTTGAAGATGCCTTAGAATTATTAAGTCCAACATTTCAACATCCTGAGGTGCGCAAATATGCAATAAGTCGCCTTGCTCAAGCACCAGACGAAGATCTCTTATTATATTTGCTGCAACTAGTGCAAGCATTAAAATATGAAGATTTACCCAATATTATGCAATTGCATAAAGGAATTATACCAGAACCAGAACGTGATGTTGTCTGTTCGCTATTGGATGAAAATGATTCCTTATTGGATCAGAGTAGCATATCAGATTTAAGTGCTGCAAGTAGTGGACTACATGCATCTGTAATACCAGCAAATCAACGTGCTGCTAGTGTCTTGGCTGCCATTAAAGGTGAAAAATCAACGCTAGCAATGGCAAGCAGTGCTAGTGCACCGGCAATAAGAGCAAGTACACCAGCATTACGTATGGAACGTATGGATGTTACAGTTGATGTAACTAGCAGTGCAGCTGCCTCAATGGTAACACAATCACAATCAACACAATCGCATACACCATTGCTTGGACATGGTGTGCCAGCAAATCTTTGTGCATTCCTTATACAGCGTGCATGTAAAAATGCAACATTGGCAAATTATTTATATTGGTATTTATCCATTGAGGTGGAGGATGTGGAGACGACAGTGTTGCGTAATAAGGATCAGCATGCGCATGATATGTATGCAATGGTATTAAATATATTTCTCAAGGCATTGGAAACGGGTAAATTATGACTGCAAGCAATGCTAAAAGATTATTAATCTCTCTCTCTCTCTCTCTCTGCGCCCATAGGTAACTTTCAATTGCGCGGCATTTATTATAATTTACGCAAGCAACAACGTTTCATTGATGAGCTTGTCAAGCTAGTTAAACTGGTTGCCAAGGAGCCGGGTAATCGTAATAAGAAAACGGAAAAATTTCAAAAATTACTTGCCGAACAGGATATGTTCAAGGTGAACTTTACAAATTTTGAGCCAATACCATTTCCATTGGATCCAGAAGTTTATATAACTAAAATTGTGCCACAGCGCACATCATTGTTCAAGAGCGCTCTGATGCCAGCCAAGTAAATGCTTGACAAGATTATATATAGCTTTTACTTAATGCTACTCTTTCTACATTTTACAGATTAACATTTGTTACATCAATTGCACAACATGAATATGTTACAATATTTAAGCATGGCGATGATTTACGTCAGGATCAGCTTATTTTACAGATGATTACGTTAATGGATAAATTATTACGTCGTGAGAATCTTGATCTTAAACTAACGCCATATAAAGTTTTGGCAACTAGTTCAAAACATGGTTTTCTACAGTATATTGATTCATGCACCGTTGCTGAAGTCTTGGCACGTGAAGGCAGCATCTTGAATTTCTTTAGACGTCATCATCCTTGTGAGAGTGGACCCTATGGCATTTCAGCTGAAGTTATGGATACATATATTAAAAGTTGTGCTGGCTATTGTGTCATTACATATTTGCTAGGTAAGCCTGTTCCAGCAGCAATCGATACTTGATAAATATTTTTTTTAATTCTTTTTTTTTTTTAGGTGTCGGTGATCGTCATTTGGATAATTTGCTATTGACAAGCAATGGTAAATTATTTCATATTGATTTTGGTTTTATACTTGGACGTGATCCAAAACCAATGCCGCCACCAATGAAATTAAGTAAAGAAATGGTTGAAGCCATGGGCGGTGATAGTTCTGATCATCATAATGAATTTTGCAAGCAATGTTATACGGCATATTTACATTTACGTCGTCATGCAAATGTTATGTTAAATTTATTTTCATTAATGGTTGATGCCACAGTGCCGGATATTGCATTGGAGCCGGATAAAGCTGTAAAAAAGGTTGAGGAGAATTTACAATTGAGTTTAACGGATGAGGAGGCAGTGCAGCATTTGCAAAGTTTATTGGATATATCAATAAAAGCGGTAATGCCGGCGCTTGTTGAGCAGATACATCGATTTACGCAATATTGGCGTAAATAATGAGATTATCTATAAAAATTATCGATATGTTATCGATACATATATCGATATATAATCGATATATTTATGTTATATGTGTGTTTATTTTTTATTTTTTTTGTATAGCTCAATCGCAGTAGTTTCTATGTATTATATTCTTAAATATATATATATAAAATATTATATCGATAATTATCGATAGTATGACTCTGCGTGCTAAGAAAGTCGTTTGGGTGCTACTCAAATTTCTGGAGGTATTAATTAGCATCATGAATTGTTCCATACATATTCGTTGCTTTCGTGTCAAAGGATCACCGCATGTTTTTATATTTTGTGGGACATATGGAACATGTTTTATATCTGGTGTCTTAAGTTTAGTTGGTACATTCTTTTCGGATCTATTGCGTATGGAAATGGAGGGATTAATTAGTGGTACAATGGGTATATTATGTATGTTAACGGTATTTGCACATATGCATCTATTGCAATGTTATGCAATATTACCATTTCTTAAGGATTATAGAGAATATGAAAATGATGAATATTATTCATGTTGCATATTGAATGCAAAAGTTGCATTAATTGCAAGTGCATTATATTTTTTACATTGTGTTTTTGCTATTGATTGTATTTTAACAAGTGCAGTGGATGAAGAAGTGGAAGTGGAAGGGGAACCATCTATTATTTTATATAATAAGCCACGGAGTAAACGACCGTTACAATTGTATTTTATAAGTAAAAATGTAGAAGCATATTTAGCACAATTTCGTTGGTTTCAATGGCTATCTGTGAATTTTGTGGATCGTAATAAACGTACGGTTAGCGATGCAAGTCTATCGGATTCAAGATTTATTTTTAAATAAATTCAAATTTAAATATTTTATGAACGTTAACATGTTAATGGCAATAAATGTTCAAAAGCATGCGATCAGCTGTTTTTTGGTATAACAACTCTGTCTGGCAGCGCGCTCAAATTTACAGCTGTTTTGAAACGTTTGTGTTGTTATTGTATCAAAACCGTGCTTCCTTCCTTCTGTGCTTTATATATATTTTTTTTTATATATTTTTTTTATGTGTGTGCACAAATATTTAGTGCAAAAACTTAATTTACAACAACAACAACAAGAGCTTAAGCAAGAGGATTAATGGCGAGCAGTGCGGTAAGTGTAAGTTTATGTGTGTGTGTTTGTGGATGCTTATTTTTCGTTTCAAATGCATTTCCTAGAAAATTTCTGTCTGCAAACTTTTCTGATTTTCATAGTTCAATTTTCAATGCGTGATGATGGTTTCGTATGCCAACTTTTTGGTCTGCTCTTCTCTGCGTGCGTGCGTTTGTATATTCTTCTATGATCGTAAATGTATGCGTGTGTCTCTGTGTGTGTGTCTGGCAAACGGCTACCACCGTCTATGCTGTGCTTAGTTAGTGGCAGGTACTCAAATCAAAAGTTTTTGCTAAAAGTTAGCCGGGGCTACTAAAGTTTCAGGGCAACCCAACCAAGCAACCAACCAACCAAACCATCAACCATCTAGCCCGCACAGCTGCAGATACCGCAAAATTTTCTGCACGCCTCTCAACTCCCCCACATAAACATTGTTCATCGTAGTTTTGGCGTCCAACTTCTGCCCAACTAAGTTAGACATTGCAAGTTTAACATTGCCCGCTCTTATTTCAGAACCTGCCGTACTCGCACTCTCTCTCTCACTTATTGTCTCTCTCTTTTGCTTCTGCCACCACTCTCTTTAGCCGCAAAGAGCGGCAAAATACAATTGCATTTGGGGGAGCATGAGTCAGCCGCAAAGGCATAGTAGCGGCGCTCTCCAATGTGCATTTTGTTATTGTGTTGCGTTTGGTATGCAAGTAAAAACGTAGCATGTTTTACTCTCCTCCCCCTTAGTCAATGTGCAGTCAGCCGGCTGTGCCTGCAGGCTGGCTATGTCTCTTTCTCTCTTGTCTTTTACTGTTGCTTTCGCGTTCCTTCGTCAAGCAGCAGCAGTAGCAGCAGCAGCACGTGTTCATTTTCGTGCAAAAATTTATATTACGCATACATGCATATGTATGTATGCATGCCTGTCTCTCCTTGTGTGTGTGTGTGTGTACGAATTTTTGGGCTTCTTGTGTGTTTGTGTGCTATGCGCTTATCGTATAAACTTACATACAAATGTTTGTTGACAACAATTCAACGTTACATGTGGGAGGAGAGCAATGTATGTATTTTTTTTTTTACCTTTCGTTGCATTTTGCCGGCTATTGATAAGAATATATGTATTTTCAGCGAGTCACACACACATATAGAACTCATGCAGTTATTGAAAAGTGCAAGTAAGCAATAAAACTGTTTGTGACGTCAGTGACAGGAGTTGCCACTTAATGAAGTAAAAATTCATAATTATAATTATCGATAATTGATATTTTTTTGATGATAGTGCTGACAAATTTAACTAGAAACTTTGCAGCTGTAATTTAAAGCTTAACTTATGACTTCCTATTTATTTAAATAATACGAGCCATGGCCATGCAATACCATTTAGTTTTATACTTACTAAAACAAAAAAAAAAAAATTGCTGTAAGCCAAACTCCCGAATGAAGGTTCCCATAGACGACGACAATAACAACAATAGCGACAGCCAATTTTCTGTATATGTATGTGTGTGTGAGTGTGTGTGTGTTTGTACGTGATGCTTATGCAGCGGACTCCCATAGATCGACAGGGGGTAATCAGTTTACGCTGACGTCGTTCTCTGTGCTTCTTGTGCATGCCCATACTCGTAGTCATACACACACACATACATACAGACACATGCAGATGTGCTTGCTCATACGAAATACTCATGTTCAAATGCAAGCGCTACATGCAAGTAAACTTTACTTACATATGTATATATGTGCATATGTCTGTCTGTATATATGTCAGCTGTTGTTGTTGTTGTTAGTGTTGTTTTTATTTTTCCATTTCAATTTCATGAACCGATACTAACACGGGTGCTACTATTTCAGTTAGCTTACTAAATAGTTAGTGCTGCAGCGGGCTGACTAAGCGAACGATCACAACGAGCGAGTGTCGCGTCATATTAACCATACTGTGTCAGCCAACTATAGCACACACATACATATAAATAGATATACACATATATATACAGAGCTATGCGACGTTTTGCATATGCACTCAATGCGAGCCCCTAAAACCGCTAGACGCTCCATTTGCAAGCTAAATACTCTGTAATTTGCAATGTCTTCATGGGGTAGTTTTTTTTTTGTTTATAAATTTATTTTATTCTTTTTTCATTTATTATTTTATTTATTTTTATAATAATTATTTGCACTTCATTTTCATTTCTATTTTCAATGCAAAACATATTTTTTTTTTGCTAGAGTAACGGCACTTTGTGCTTTTACATTTACTTCGCTTGCTCTTATTTGTTGTTGTCTGTATGTGTCAGTTGTTCACGTGTGTGTGTGTGTGTGTGTGTGTGTGTATGTGTGTGGCGCTGGCGTCCACAACGTGATAAAAACTTTAAACATTGAATTGTGATACTTCGTCACTTGGTTGTAAATTGAAATAAGACCCACATGCCCGCCGCCAACGTCTCTCTCTCTCTGTCTCTCTCTTTGTCTCTTTCTTGCCAACACGTCCCTGCATATCCCTCTCTTACGTTGCGCTCTCTTCTGCTGTCTATCTCTCCTGTATGCAAGAGCATTGCAAAAGCAACAGCAACAGTTAAGCGCGAAATGAGAACTAAATAAAGCAAAACAGTAAACAAAAACTAAGAAAACAACAACAACAACAAACGAAAGCGCAAAGTGATGAAAATGAAAAAAATAAAAATAAGAACAAAATAAAAATAAAACAAAAATAATAAAAACAAAATTTTCTATTGCAATTGTCAGCAAATTTTCTTCAAATGCAAAAAGCAGACTGAAAAAAAAAACATAATAATATCAAAATGAAAATAAATATGAAAGAAAAACAAAAAAAGAGTGCAAAAAAAAATAAAAATAAAGAAGACGCCAAAGTTGCGCTGCCGCTGTCGCTGCTGTTCGTTGTGCGCTGCTCGCGTTGCTCGATTTTTTGTTTATGCATTTTGTTTAGCCAAGTTTTCGGTTGTCTTATGATTTGCACGATATGTAAGCGTATATACATAGATATGTATATGTATATGTATATGCATATATGTTTATTATGTATGCGAATCGTTCAATGTGCACACGACGATGTGATGATTCCGATTCCGAACTCTTGTGTTTTTAGCTTCGCACGTCGCGCGTCGCGTCGCGTCGCTCTCTCTCTCTCACTCTCTCTTTAACGCTCGGTATTAAAAAAATCTCTGTTTCGTTCTCGTTCTTCTCAGTCCGGCTCTCGTCTCTTCTATCATTGACTGCGTCTTTGTCTTCGTCTGTCCGTCTGTACGTCTGTACGTCTGTCTCACTATGCACGTTAACACACACACACACACACGAGGGCTCGGAGTCGGGGCTAGCTTTGGCAGAGTCAGTGCAGTTTCGGCCGCCTCTGGTTAGGTTGTCCTAGCGCGCAATTTTTCACATTTAGTTAACACAAGCTACTAAGCGACTCAAGTTTATCTTAGTCTCTGTCTCGCGTTTACTACAAGTCGCGACTTTCGCACGTGTTTGTTTACCTTTTTTTTTCATTCTTTCTTTCTTTTTTTCTGCTAATAATTCTCTTTATACTTGTACATATATATGTACATATATTTTTTTTTATTGCTCTATTTCGATTCGTGCTCCTTGTGTCGCTGCACCGTGTTTTTTTTATCACCTTCCACTAGTTTTTCTCGGTGTTATCTCTTCTCTGACGCCTTCAACAAAATCGGCAAAAATTTCAACATTTATATCATAAAATTGTGCATGTAAAAACAATAACAATTGCATTTAATAACAAAATCAAATTAAATTGAAAAGTAACGTAACGTAACGTAACGAAACGCATTGCAAAAACGTGCAAAAAAAATTCAACAACAACAACAAGAAGAAGAAAAATTCAAAATTTGTGATTTTACGATTTTAAAATTCACGATACGCGATTTTTGTGTGTGGGCGCAAAATTTAATTCCAGCTGTATTTCTGTTTTGTTTACATGGTAAGTTTTTTGCAAGACTTAAGAATTTATTTTATAAATAAATTAGAAAATTTATTTTCATTTCTTAAAATTATATTATAATTATTTTAAATATTTCAAATATTTTTTTTGTTTAAGTTAATTTTTGATTTTTGTCTAAATTTAAACCAAAATTGAAACTCTTAAAAGTATGCTATATGCATATTTGACATTCCAATTATATATCCTTGATAGTTAGTTGGTATCTGTAGTCTAAATATAAATAGAAATAAAATTCAAATTTTTTTTATAATTTTTTTAAAATTTATTACAAAATTTTTTAATTGAAATTTTTATTTATAATTTTTTTAAAATTTATTACAAAATTTTTAAATAAAATTTTTATTTATAATTTTTTTAAAATTTATTAAAAAATTTTTTAATTAAAATTTTATTTATAATTTTTTTTAAAATTTATTACAAAATTTTCTAATTAAAATTTTTATTTATAATTTATTGCAACATTTTTTAAAGAAAGTATTTTGGGAATTCCAGGCAATAGTTGCTTAAGTCTAGAGCAGGAAGTAGTAGACCTAGTGTTAAAGTATCTGCATTAAAGTCACAGAATGTTAAAATTTTCATACTCTTATTATAAGGAAAAGATATTAAAAATTTCGTAATGTTTCTTAAGTTTTAGAGCATAATTATGCAAATTTATAAAGTACTTGATCAATCAAGACTTTGTAGTCTTTTATAATGGCAATAATACCGTTAAATCAGCATTAAGTTTTATGGGTCTTGAGACTATTACAGACGCAAGATACATTGACATTGTCATATATTGTCAATGTACGACTACTACTACAAGCTATAGTATATAAACATATATATATATATATATCTACTTGTATTTGTCTGATTATCTGATAAAGCAAAGGCAAGAAGTAGTCACACGGCACTCGATCGTGTACGTAACGCTTGCTATTGAGTTTGTTGACCTGTTGCTGTTCGTCAGCGTTGGTTGATAAAGATTTTTGCAAGACAAAAAAATAAAAAAAAAAAACGCAAAGAATTACGCGAAGATCATGTCAATATAACACAAACATTTAATGGTTAAATGTATATGTCGTACTACTATCGTAAAGGGTTTGGTTTTTTTTTTCGTATCTCTATTTTAAGCTCATAAGTAAAACGTACACGTAATCAAAATAAAAATGGTAGCAAAAATAGAACTTAAAACTTAAAACCCGAAAATGATTATTATGCTATTGTACTTAAAAAAAATAAAACCCTAACGATATATAGCCATAGCCCCACGTTTTGCTTATTCCCGACTATTGCCGGTTTCTATTAACTGTTTTGTTGTTAGTTGATTTGCTTGGTTTCTTAACTTGGTTGACTGTTGACTGTATTGCTGTTAGCTGTTTTCAAGGCCAACCTAACCATCAGGTTAATTAACCCGCCATTGTTAATCCTCTAGCCAGCATATCAGCTAATAATATACAACTATACATATATATATATATATATATATCTATCTACATACATATACCTTCAACTGGTTCGCTATTGTCACAATCGTTTTAGGGGTCCCCATAATGAATTCAATTATTGTCACTTGAATGCGTTAAGTATGCGCAACTTGTGGCCAACATTGTTATGTGCTGCTGCTGCTGCTCGCTCCATGTACTCGTTGTTAACACTACAGGTAACACTAATAGTTACCCAGCTATGAAAATTCACTGCAAATGTCATCAGGTTTTAGGTTTTTTTTTTTTTTTTGCAAAGTAAATTCTTTTTGTTGTTTCTTTGAAATTTTCTCTGAAATTTTTGCACTATGTTTCATAGCTAAATTATATATCAAAAGTCAAAAGTTATAACTTTAATATTCCGCAAAATATGTGAAAAGTTCTAAATACAGTCGAGTCTCGATAATTCAAAATGGAACGGGAATCCTATTTTTTTTTTACGAATTATGGAGTATTTCGAATTATTTTCAAATTATTTATTGAATTTTTTTTTCAAGGGAACAGAAATGTTTACGAATTATTGAGAATTTTGAATTAACGGAGTACGCATTATCGCGACTCAACTGTATAAATTATAAATAAATATAAATTTTCTGCTTAAAATATGAATTATAAAAAATTTTTCTATTTTTTGATCAAGATTCATACATTTTTTAAGCTTTATCGAAGTACAGCTTGGTCGTTATTATTTTTTTTTTTCTTGTTGCGAGCTTTGAGACACATTTTTTTTTTTTTTTTCGAACTCTACGTGCCACTCGCATAGGCAAATTTAATGTGTGTGTGTGTATGTGTGTGTGTCTGTGCGTCACATGAAATTAAAAAATTTTCGTAGCTCTCCCCGAAACTTGTTTTTTTTTTTTTTTCTTGTGATAAATATTGTACTACGTAAATAATGTATGTATAAAATACATATGTATACATATATAAATTTTTGGAGCAGTCACCAAATAGACGATTTATATAGGGAATATAAGTATATATGTATATAAATATTACTTATATATATATATATATATATATATATATATATAAATTTATATAGTAGACGAATACGTGATTAAATTGCTATTAAAAAAAAAAAATAAATAAATAAAAATTTTTGTTATCGCTACAAAAACACAACATACACATTATAATATCCCCTGCCACCTCACATACACACACACACACACACATACATTTACATTAACACACACACACACAAATACAATTCCATTCACATAATCGTCAATTTATCGCCGGCTATGCGCCAGTTTTAACATTAATTCCCGCAATTTCAATATACAAAAACGAAAAAAAAAATAAAAAATAAAAATAACGAAAAATACAATTTCTCAATTCTCAATTCTAATTTATTAATTTCATTTAAGATAAAGTTCAAATTGCGACTTAACTGTATTTCTTGCTCTCATTGCTGCTGCTGCTGCTGTTGTTGTTATTATTTTTTTCTTTTGCTTCTGACTTTGACTTTGCTTTTGCTCTCTTTCGTTTTGTGCTTTTGCCCCGCCTTAAGCTATAGACGTCGCCATATAGAAAAAAAAAATAAATTCGCTTGCTATTGTTGTTGTTGTTGTTGTTACTGTTGTTGTTATTTTGCTTTTGTTTTTACTTCTTATTTGTTTAAAACGTTTTTTGTTTTGCTCTCTCGCTTGCTCTCACAACGCATCGCAGCTCGCATCGCATCGCACATCGCATCGCATTTGTTATTTCTTAGTTCTGTTCTCATTGTGCGTATGTATGTATGTATGTATGTATGTATGTATATGTGTATGCTTTGTGTGTATGTGTGTGTTTCTTGGGTGTATGTATGTATGTATGCTCATTGTATAAACATGTTTTCGCATTAATAATACATTTTTATTCGCTAATTTAAGCGCTGTTTACTTTTTGAAACCAGTTAGCACAAAATGTTACATACACTAACACACATATACATATATATATATATATATATATATATGCATGTATATATACATAGTTAGCTCCACCCAAGTCTCTTAATTATTTGTTTAGTGTATTTGTTGCTGTTACTGTTGTTGCTTTTCAGCCATTTTTCATATAGATTTGTTAAAAATATAAATAAAAAAAAATGCCAAGCACAAAAAGCATTTTGATTCGCAGCTTTTTTTTTTGTATGCTTAAGGCAAAATTCTAACGCGCGCTATATTCTCTCACTCTCCCTCTGCCACTCTCCTTCTTTCTCTTATACTCTTAGCACACCCGCTCCTTTAATAGCTTCCGCTGTTTTTTGCGTATAGCTCAATCAAGGACGCAACATTTATAAATCGCTGCTGCTGTTACTACTGCTGTTGCTGCAGGGTTAACAAGAGGCGTTCACACGCCCATTACTCCGCCTACTCACACACACAAAGCCACACACACACACACACACATACAGCCGTTGACTCCCCTTTGCGACCCTTTGGGCTATTGTTTCATTGTCAGCACCATAAATAAATGTTACTTATTCTTCTTCTACTCATTCCACTTCTCCCCAACTCTCTCTCTCTCTCTCCCCCCGCTCTCTCTCTATCTATTGTATGCTGCGCACGAGGCAAAAATCTAGCTAATGATTTTGTAGACTAAAACGTAACATTTGCATAAAATTGTAACAAATTTTTGGTTTTTTTTTTTTTTTTTTTTTTGTTGAGTGTCAAAAGCGAAGTGCAAAGTTTCTTTAGCTACAATATGTTTCTATATACAATATTCATAATCAGCATCGGAAATACAGTTCAGTTAGGGTTAAAATTTACAGGGATGCTTAAGCTTAATTTGAATATTATTTGATGCATATAAATTTGACATATTTGTTGAAATTTTCTTTGGATTTCTATTTTAGATATAGTCAAAAAATTGTTGTAGAAATATTGCAAAAGTATGTCTATATTTTTGACAAAATTCTAGTTTTATTTTTTGTATACAATTTGTTGATTTTGATTAATTTTTTAAAATAATTTTCAACAATTTCAGCATTTTTTGCAAATTTTGGGTAAATATTTCTGGTTTTGAAGGCTTATCTATAACTATAGTATATAAGTTTTACTAATTCTTAAAGCATAGCATGGAAATTCTTTCAAAGTTCTAGTTTTATTTTTTGTATGTAATTTGTTGTTTTTGATTATTTTTTTAACAACTTTTTTCGAAATTTCAGTATTTTTTGCAAATTTTGGGTAAATATTTCTGGATTTCAAAGTTTGTCGTATAACTATAGCAAAAGTTTTGCTAATTTTTTAAGCATAGCATGGAAATTCTTTCAAAATTCTCTATGTTTTTTGTATTTTGACAATTACTTGAAATTTGCTTTGAAATTTCAAATAAGTTTGTACTAAAAATTTCGAAATTTAAAAACTTACAGCATAACTATATAAAAAGTCTTACTAATTCTTTCAGCATAGCAACAAAATTCATTAATAATATTTTATAGAACTTCTGAGGTTTAGAATTAAAGTTCGATTCATGAAAGAAAAATTCCTATTGCTTTATCAGCATAAAGTTTCGCATGAAATTTGCAAACTAGTTCAAACATTGACAATGTTGTCAATTTCATAGTTATAATATGTAAAATGCATTTTGATTATTTGTTGTTGTTGTTGTTGTTGTTGTTGTTGTTGTTGTCATGTGCAATTGGATAAGAAACAAGTGAAGCAAGAACTTAAAAAAAAAAAATAAGAAATAAAAAATAAAAATTGTAAATTATAATGTATCAAATTCATTGATTGCTTTGCTTTTGTTTTTTTTTTTTTTCATATTTTTTTTTTATATTTTTTTTTTGTACGTTGTCGAAACTTGGGCCCAATTAAATCGGTGTTGAGGTTTTTTTTTTTTTGATTTCTTCTACTTCTACTGTATGTGTGTGTGTGTTTTTTTTGAGTGCTGAAATTGAACACGCTGCGTTCCAGATGTGCCACAAAGTGTATTTGCGGCAAAGGGTAGGGCAAATACTGTGAGATGCAAAGGCAAAGGCTGTGAGAGACAAGGCAAGACAAAAAAAAAAAAAATTATTAATACGCGTATGGGTAAAAAAAAAAAATGGAGCAGCATATTGAAGGGCCATTGAAATGTGACAATTTGTTGCTGCCTCAAGTGCGCTTCAATATTATTTTCGTTGCGTTATGTTGCGCGTTGCGTTGCGCTGCGCTGCCTTAGGCAAAGTGTCTGCGGGTAGAAGTATGCATAGAGAGGGCTGAATACATGAATACATAGACATAATACCAATCAATCCGATCGATCCATAGTGATCCGTAGTCGAACGGCGGCAGCTGCCCTTTCGTCAAATAAACAAAAACCATTAGCAAATGTATCTATAAGATGCGCAATGCGCAAACAATAGCGACACTTGAGAGCGCATGTAATCAAATCATAAATTTATTTATGTATCTATAAACATATATCTATATCTATGTATATAGTATATGCTCAAGTTTTCTTCTTATTGCTGCTGTTGTTGCTGTTGTTGTTGTTCTTGTTATTGTTTCTTTATGCCATTCTATTAATTTCCATTACGAAGTTTTATCTAAACACAATGCGACGCCTCAATTTGGCTTCAAGTATCTTTTTCTCTATTTGGTTGCCACGATTGCAACAACTGTACTTTCTGTATATTGTCTCTGTGTTTGTGTGTATATGTCTTGACTTCGTTTTGCTTTTTCGATGCTTTTACAGTTTTTCATCTACTTGAAAACAAAATACACACAAACAAACACCAAGAGACAAAGAAAGATAAATAGAATAAGTTCAACTCCTTTTTCATAGCCCTGAGATTTCATCAAACTATATTACAACATATTAGAGATGTCAGCGTGAGAAAATTTACTGATATTTGTGAAGAACTAATTAAAATTGTAAAAAATATAATTGACAATATTAATTAGATATTTGACTTAAATTTGTTTCATTTTATTTAATAAATTAACTATATTTTTTTATATATTTTAATTTGAATAGTTGCCAATATTACTTAGAAATTCTACATAAATTTATTTTTTTATATTCACAAAATTAAATTTATTATTTTATGTATATATTTTAATTTGAATATTTCTTAGAAATTCTACATAAAATTTACTGATATATTTTAAGATTGTAAAAAATATAATTGCCAATATTATTTAGAAGTTTGACTTAAATTTGTTATATTTTATTTAAAAAATTAAAAATATTTTTTTATATATATTTTAATTTGAATAGATGCCAATATTACTTAGAAATTCTACATAAATTTATTTTTCAATTATCACAAAATTAACTTTTATATTTTATATATTTTAATTTTAATAGTTGTCAATATTACTTAGAAATTCTACATAAATAAATTTATTTTATTAAATTCACAAAATTAACTTCAAAATTTAATAAATTTTAATTTTAAAGGTTGTCAATATTACTTAAAAATTCTAAATAAATTTATTTTCGCTAAATTAACTTAAATATTTTATATAATTTAATTTTAAATATTACTTAGAAATTCTAAATAAATTTATTTTATTATATTTACAAAATTAACTTTAATATTTAATAAATTTTAGTTTTAATACTTGCCAATATTACTTACAAATTCTATATAAATTTATTTTTTTTTACTATATTTACAAAATTAACTTTAATATTTTATTACATATTTGAATTTTAGCTTTAAAGTTAAATTTTGGCGTGATTTTTCGTGAAATGGCGCTCAACACTAGCAAAAACAAGTTAATATTTTGCATCCCTTTTGCGCTGCTTTCCTTGATACTGTAAATGTATTTTGTAAAATGTTGAACAACTGTTCTCATTGTGTTGTTGTTGTTATTATTACTGTCCATGCTGCTGCTGCTTGTTGTTGCTTGTTGTTGCTTGTTGTTGTTGTAATAATCCGAATACAAAAAGTAGACGCATATTTTAAGAAATCATTTCTTGATTACGACGTTTGAAAACAATTTGTCTTTGCTCTTTCGCTTCACTTATCCGTTTCCTACATTCAACCTCACTCAGACTCAGACTCGCACTCTTCCCTATTCAACGCTCTTCAAATGGCACTTAATATGTAAATGTATATAAATATACACACACACATACAAACAAACATTTATATTTATATAAATAAAGAGAGTTTGTATGTAGATGTGTGTGTATAAGTTGCCTGACTTGTTGAGCAGTTACTTTTTCCATTATCCATTATTCTTGCGCCCATTTTGATTTCAATTTATTGTTGTTGTTGTTTCATTTTTGGTGCTTTTCCATTGGCTTTTTATTATATTTATTTGTAGAAATACAAGTTAGAAATTCTCAAACGTCACAAAATAAATTTATGTGTAATTTGAGTAAAACCAATGAATGCTTTTGTTTACGCTCTTTACGCTTCTTCTTTTGTTTTTCATCTTCTTTATGCATTTCGATCACACTCTCACTCACTCTTACTCTTACGCGCCCGCAATCTCTTTCTCTCTTAAACGTTAATGTAAAAGCTCTTGTTGTGTATTTTTTCTTTTCTTTTCATTCTTTCTTTTGTGCTTTGTGCAATGTGTCTAAGCTGCTGCTCTGCCCTCTGCCTCTGCCTTCGTCTCTGTCGTTGACTCGACGCTTGAATGAATATGAATGAATGAAAGGCGAGGTTTGGCATGGCAAGGACACGCAGTCAAAACAACGACACACCGACAACGATACCGACACATGCCACATGCCACATGTGCCACACCAGACGACCGACACCTGTTGAAGGGCATACACGCAATACACAACACAACCAACCACACACACACACACACATATATATATATACATATACGCACAACGTACACACATCGACACGCGCCGCTGCTTTGCAAAAGGACAACAGCCGCAGTCGACGCAAACGCGAACAGCGCACAGCACACAGCAACAGCGCGTTCGCAGCGACTGCGAATAGTAGCAGCAGCGACAGCGTGTGCAGAGCAGAGCTGAACAAAACAGAGCAGAGCAGAGCAAAAAGAGCGAAACGAAAAACACATGCTGTGCTGTGATGGGAGCGAACACTGTGGGCTGCCATATCAAGGTGAGAAGGTGAGCAGAGAACACAGCAGAATCTGAAGCAGAAGCAGCAGCAGCCGGAGCAAGGACAGTCTCTGCTCTTGTTGCTATTGTTGTTGTTGCTCTTGTTGTTGCTCTCTTTGCTGTTCATTTTGTTTTGGCTTTCGGTTTTCTCTGTGTAAACATACACACAGACATACACACATACACAGTCTCACGCTCATACATTACACACAAGCATTTGGCAACATGTGCACACAACGCTCTGTTGTCGTCGGGTCGGCAGCGTAAAGCAATGGGACAGGACAGGCGCTGCTGTCATAGGTCAGGACAGGCTACAGCAACAACAACAACAATAATAATAATAATAATAAGAATAACTGGAGAAAGGAAGCTAAATGCCACTAAATATGCAACATAATGGAATGGTTAACGTGCATAGGCATAGCCATAGGCAAAGGGAAAAAAGGGCAGAGGCTGCAAGCAGCGAGCAGAGGGCAGTGGCAGTGGCAGAGGGGAAAAAAAGCGGACAAGCAACTGTTGAGGTGTTGGTTTTCTCTCTCTCTTGTATTTTGCAGCACTTTACTCTGCACAATGTTTCATCTCTTTCATCTTTGTTTTGGTTTCTCGTTGTTGTTGTTGTTGTTGTTTTTGTGTGTTGTTTTGTGTTTGTGGCATGTCACAACAACATTGCCCTACTGACGTTGCGGATGACGATGATAAGAATAACAAAAACAACAACAACAGTAATAATACTGGTCGGTCGCCTCAACAGTTGGCAACGCCGGCTGTGCGTGTCGTGTTGACACATGTTGAACGAGGCGCAGTGCCAACAGTGTGGCATTGCATGTATACAATGATGCAGCAAGCAGATTACCACTTGCAACAAGAAGAAGAAGAAGAAAATATTGTTACTACTGTTGCATCAATATATCAATATGTTGCTGCAAAAAGGATTCAAAATTCGAAAAAAGAAAATTATAAAATTTACTGACAATCTGTAATACTGACAGTCTATAATTAAGAAACTGATATCTGATAATATCTATAAGATATGTAACGACAATCCATAAGATACTTTAATGCACTAGAAATATTTCCGCTGATCAAAATTTCACAGTTGGTAAAATATAACGACGCATAAACAGATGACAATGCTCATATATCAAATAACATTGCAATCAAAAACCTTAAGATACATAATACAACAACAACAACAAGAATAACTACGCAATAAATTGAACGAATTGAGAAACGACAAATCAAAAGTAGAAAGAAAGAAAAGAAGGAAGAAGAAAAAAAAAAAATTAAAATAAATTTTCAAGCCGTTGGCAACAAAGAAAAAAAAAAATCTAAATAAAAATTTCAACTAAAATTGAAATCGAACATGGAACTCAAAAACCCCGAACACTACCTGAATTTCTAAAATTACAAATTCTCAACGTAAATATAATTTTTGCGTCTTGTGCCAAACACACACACACACACATATGCATACTAATACATTGATTGCATAGACAATGGCATAAGAAGACATTATCCTTTTATTTTTTTAATGGTTTCCTTGATTTTTTTTTTTTTTTTGCTTTGCTTTGTTTTGGAAAAAGGGGCACATATAGGCATTATAATACTAGTGTTTAATATTGAAGCGAGGGATAATAACAAAGATTTTTTGCTTAGCACTCTTCCTGTTTCATATTTTGCTTCTACTTCATCTTCCACTTCTTCGACAACTTCGGAGCTAAACACACAGCCTAAACAAATGAATAGAATTTGTAGAAATACTAAATTCTCTTTTGTTCATACATATGTATATCTCGTATATCTCTCTCTCTGTATCTGTTATCTTTGCCTAGCTGCAGCTGTCGCTAGTCCTAACTCTATATATGTATATCTCGCTCTCGCTCTTCTTTCCCTGTGTGTGTGTGTGTATTTTATGTTTTAGAAGCTGATATTTGGCAAAACTGCATAAAGCAAGCAGCTGTGCATTCTCTATAAAGATGCAAAACTACAAAATTTTTGTTCTAAATTTTACATCTCTCTCTGTCACTCTCACACTCTCTTAATGTCTTTTGGTTATTCTATATCTTGCTCCCTTTGCGACTTACTTGAAATTCGCCACGTCACGTTTTGCACAGATCGAATTTCCACAGTGAAAGAAAAATCTCCGAAAAACAAAAAAAAAAAAAAAAAACAGGTGCTTAGACTATAAGACATTAGATTGTCTATGTATTAGTCTAAATGCGTATGTATGTGTGTGTGTTTGTGTGTGTGGGTGTGTGTCCTGTTAAAATCTCCATCCTATAGAATTATAGCCACCCTCAATTGTCAGATTGTTGAAAACTTTACCAACTAATAATGCAACCCCCATGGGGATGTATTTAAGTTTCAAGTGCGTCGCACAAAAACGAGGGCGGTTTCTATAGTAATGTTACTTACTGCGTGTCCTAAGTGCTAAGTAGTTTGACAAAAGTTATGCAATTAATGAATAATGCATAATGAAAATCTTTTAATGACATTGATTCAGATTTTTATTTTTCTACATGGGAAATTTCGTTTTTTTGATATATTTGAAATTTTTGTATAATTTTTTACCAATCAGTACGAGTATATGTGAAAAGTCATGTTTCTAGTTTCTAGAATTCTAAAAACTCATTTTAAAACTCTATTGAAGCGTGTAACATAATAGAATTCGTTCCAAGATTTCTAAAATTTAAATTTTAAATATGTGAAAAAAAAAATATCTACCCTGAAAATATTTTGAAAAAACTTTTCACAGGGTTGTCATATCTTAGGCAAAACCCTCGTAAATATGAAAAAAACCAAATTAAAATGTCGCTTAAACTAAAATGTGATTGTGAATTTTGTTGAATTTGCTTTTGAGAGTTGCACAGAGTTTTGCATTGTTTACAAATCACAAAACGACAGAAAGAGATAGATAGAGAGAGAGATAGAGAGTGAGAGATTGAGGGGTTAAAATGAGTTGAAACTACTAGCATTACCTTAGGGTGCTCAATAGACATAGGAGTTTAAAAAAGGGGGAGAAGGGGAAATGACTAAGTAGGGTTGGATGTTACGGCTAGAATTATGAAAGGCGTCATAGAATATATCAAGTCAAATATAATAGAAATATGTATATGTTGCGCACTATGTATAACTGCGACGCCAATGATGATGATGACAACGACGACGACGACGACTACGACGACGCTATCTTTGTATCTAGATTAACGACAGCAAAACTGTACAACAAACATATTTGAAATTCAAATGTTGAAACTCTCCTCGTCGAGTTTCTTTTTTTTTTGCGCCTTTTGTTATACGACGAGGTCGACGCTGATTGGGAATGATTGGAAAATATATATATACTCGTATATGTTATATAGTAGTAAAGGCAGCTCTCTAAACTTAGCCTAAAGTATTTACATTTTTTTTTTTTTAATTTATTTTTATTTTTTTTTCACAGAGTCTTTTTATTTTTTAGTGCAGATACAGGGTGGCAGTACTAGCAATCGCAATCACAGACGCTGTCGCAGTAGCAGTCGCAGTCGCAGTAAGCGTCGCTTAGACAATCGCTGTCGATGTTGATGTCGCAGTCGCAGTCGTTGTAGATGTTTACCCTGAGATATGAACGCGAAATATAAAAAAAAAAATTAAAGGGGGAACTTTTTGCCTAGATGAGGGATAGGATAGCAAAGGCAATAATCAAGTAAATATATATACAGCTCTATGTGTGTGTGTGTGTGTGTGTGTGTCAGCTAAAATAATATTAATGAGCAAGTTTTTGATTACATAGCCATTAGATGAAAAACCTTCGAGTTTCAAATTTTGTATTCAAACATTTTTTTTTTTTGAATGAAAATTTTGTAAGTTACTGCAGGAAGATATGGGGCATGGGACTGGAAATTTTGTAGAAAGGAAGCATAACCCATAAGAGTGCCCAAAGCGCCCTTTTGTGTGTGCGTATTGTTTTTATGGTATTGCTGCTGCGTTTTAGCTTTTGGTTTTTTTTTTTTATTTTTATTTTTCATTGTCTTTCGACACACACAAAATTTTGGTTGATTCTTACGCGCCGCATTTTGTCGACAATATGGCTGCAAACTTTGATTTTATGCTTAACTTTATAGGCAGATTTATATATATATATATATATATGTATAGTTGAAGTGATTTCTAAAATCTGTTGCAGTAAGTTGCACAGCACCCTTGACTTTTATACACTGTGGAATACTTATTATTAGTATTTTTTTTTTTTTTTTTTGAGTACTTTTGCTTTCAGGGGTTGCTGCTTACTGCCACTTTGAAGCTATTATTTTCTATATGTTCTGATTTATTTCACATTTTTGCCCTCTAATATAATGCCACATTAAATGTGTTGAATGCAAAAAAGGATGTGCAAATTGTTAGTGAGGAACAGTTGGCAGCAATATGGGCGTGGTCCCGCAGTATTCAGTCCCAATTCCAATTTTCATGCTATACGCAAAATTATCATATTGACAGATTAAGCTGTTATATACGTCTTCTGCACGAATTCACAATATGTGCAAATTAACAAGATTCAAAACAAAAAAAAAAAAAAAAACACATTAAAGTGTGAATAAACTTTTGTGTACAGTGGTGCAATTTGTCATTAAATTTTAATAATAGTTTCATGGGAATATCTGCAAGAATAAATGGAAGCGCTATAAAATTTCTAGATGAATTTTTACAAAATTTTTTAATTTAATTTTTTTAAATTTAGGGAAAAATATTTTTAATTATTATTTTCATATATTCAAAAAAAAAAATTATTTTAATTATTATTTTCATAAATTAAAATATTATTTTAATTATTGTTTTCATATATTAAAATATTATTTTAATTATTATTTTCATATATTAAAATATTATTTTAATTATTATTTTCATAAATTAAAATATATAATAATATTAAAAAAATATTAAAAAAATAAAAAAAAATATTAAAAATCATAAATAAATATTTTTAAATAAAAAAAAAAATATTAAAATTCATAAATAAATATTTGTTGATTATACTATGATTATACGTTAAGCCTCTCTATGGGATTTGGAATTTGAAACAAAATTCTTAGAAATATAAAAAAAATAAAATAAATAAATTTGTAGCTATTAATTTTTATAAAAATTTCATTGTGAAATCTGCCATTGAAAATGAATTATACGGGTACAAAAAATTATTTTTTATATATATATATGATAAAATGCGTAAATGTTGATTAAATTTGTTTGGCATATATATAAAAAAATAATAATAAAAAATAGAAAAAATATGTTTAAGTAAGCAAATTTATGGCTTTCAGAGAAATATGTATATCAAGGAAATAAATATAATAGAGAAATGAATATACAAACAATTCTTCCAATGTCAGCTAAACCTAGAAAAAAAAAAAGAAAAATTATTGTTGCACATTAAATTCTACATCAAAGCGTAAAGTCAATATAAAGTTTTTATCTTGAAATGCGATAATTTAGTTTCCAAGAATGTGGCAAATGTAGAGTGAGAGAACTAGTGTTAGATCGAGCGAGAGAGAGAGAGAGAGAGAGAGATGAAGTTAAGCGCATTAGATTTGCATAAGCAAAATGAGCAGGGGGACCGACAAATATTTTTTTTTGCAAAGTTTCTTTATGATCAGTATCGAAAGAGCAGATTTTGCAGATGGTTCAGTTAATTCAGTAGATTAATCAACATGAATTGAATTTATATTCAATTTTAAATGAACTAAATTCTTAGGAATCTGCTGATTACGTTATACATATATATGTATATATATATATATATACTTCAGATCATATTCAATTGTTGCCCCATGATGTCATATTATGAAATTAGAGAATTTATAAATTTATGCAGTGTTATAATCAGCATTAAATCTAAGATTCCTTTCTATGGCTTAAATTGACAGGAAAATGTTTTCTAATGTAATAAGATCTATGTAGATGCTATGAAAATAGGATAAAGTCAATATTGATGATTTTACACACCACTTTTTCGTTACATGTCATTCATTGTGAGTACCTACTGTACCTATATTATTATATATATATGTATATGTATACTACCCTACACTTATGGCTTACCATTTACTATGATAATTAATTTTCCAGCTTCGATATCATTTTATCTGTGAAAATGTTTCCTATAGTTGCTTTTGCTTTTGCTTTTTGCTGCACCCCTAAAATGAAAGATGAAAAAAAAGAGCAATAAGAATAAGACGGAACAATGAAAGATTTTTTTTTTTTTTGATTTTAAATGGAATTTTTGTATTTAATCCTCACTATGTCGTACCTTTCACACATACACACACACACACACACACATACAAAGATATTGACGAATGCATAGTAAAAATATATTGTGTATGCTCTTAACTAACCCAAAAAGACTTGGACTTCTATAGTTCTTATTCTTGTTGTTGTTGTTGTAATTCATCACCTACAAATCAATCATTTTGACGAACCTTTAGTCGTTGAGCACTAAAAAAAAAAAAGAAGAAAACAAAAACGTAACAACAACAACGAAAAAAAAATCAAGAAAAATATATATGTAGATATATATGTGCGAAAGAGAGAGATGGAAATATGCGTATAAAATGTAAAAAGTAAATGCAACAAGACAACAACAACAAGAAGCAGTAGAAACTGACAAACAATAGATCAACGCGCTATCAAAGAACTCTAGGTTCGGCTTTTGGTTTCTGAGTCGCTTAGTAATCGCTCTGAGAGACTGAGAGACAGAGAGAGAGAGAGAGATCTCTCTTATATTGTAGTAGTCTTTAGATCTTAGCCATAAGGCAGTGCCTGACCTTTTAACACAAGAAAGATCAACGGGCTTTGGGCCTATAGATGGAAGCCTGTCTGAACTAATTGTCCGCCTGTCTAAAAAGAGTTTTTTTTTTTTTTCATCTCGTTTCTCGTCAATTCTTTTAGCCATTGCCTTTGCGCATGAGCATGCGCATGAAAAATGTTTTCATTTCATAGATAGATTGATATTTCTATACTATATATATATATACCTTAAGGTGTGTGTGTATGCCTTGCATTGGCACTTAATTTCTTGTTCTTGTCTATAGCATTTTTTTTTTTTTTTTTTGGTGTGAGATTACGCATTTTCCATATGAACGCACACGTACATATGTACATACGTACAGTAAGCTGTTTTAAGCTACCCTGTAAATTATATTTATAGGGTATAGCAAATGTTTCTATGTCTATTACAGAGTATTGTCTTAGTGCAGCATATAAAATTTAACAACTTGTCTTGTATTATCTTACTCTCTCTCTCTCTCTCTCTCTCTCTCTCTCTATCTCTCACTCTCTTTATCTGTTTATTTGTCAATGTTCTTTTGATGAATTCCTCTGACGATCCTCTGACGATCCTTTAGCAGTCTCTCTCTCTCTTTTTGGCTTAGTTTACAATACACTTTTGATTAGGCAGCCAAACGCCAAGCCAATGCATTGGCTGGCTTGTCGATCGATGCGGTGGCCCGCAACTCTCAACGCATAAAAATTCTCAAGTCTCTGTTGTTGTACTAAGCATAAGATTAGGGAGTGGGGGAGGGGGGGTAGAGGTTAGTGAAGAGTATAGAGTGTAAAGTGTAGAGGTATAAGGGGTATGCTACGTGATTGGTATTATTCATCACTTGTCCTGTGGCTATCTATCTACACATAGAGAGAGAGAGTGGGAGAGAGCGAGAGAGATACATACAAACAGTTGCTGCTTATCAGCATTTGTTTAGGCACAAACTATTATTTTTTTTTGTTGTTGTTTTGTTTTTGATTTTCTACCTTTTCGTCTTACGTTTTTAGATTTTTTTTTTTTTCATTCGTTGCTTGTGTTTAATTTAAATTTTAAGTACGTCTTCTTCGACTTGTTTGCAGGTATACTATATAGAGTTTGTCAGGCATAGCCTGTGAATATTTTTCAGTATTCTCTGAATATATACTCTCTCTCTCTCTATCTCTTTCGCTCTCTCTTTCACTCTTTTGCTCATTGTTCGCAGTGTCTCTTATCTAAAACAGGTAAAATCAATTTTAATGGGAATTCATTTATTTAGTTGTTTTGACTGCAGCAGCAGCAGGAAGTAAAGGAAGAAGCAGCAGCAAAAGAAATAAGAAATAAGAAGTAAGAAGTAGTATAAGTAAGAAATTGAGTAAAACGTGTCCAGTCTAGCAATAACAATTAGAAAATTTATAATTGAATTTATGGCTGCATGGAAAATTGTTGAATAGCTTTTTGCAGAATGCAGAAAATATTTTACAGGACTTTTCTTTCCTTTCATTCTTTCATTCATTCATTCCAATGCTGCTGCTGCTCTTGCTTCTTTCTCATCGAATGAACACAAAAATTTTTGGCTGGCTAGATGGACAGGAGGGGTTGTGAATTTTGAGGGTCGGCCAACACCCAAAAAACTTTTGGATCCCTTACAATGCAGTCGATAAGTATGGCATAAGTACAATTCATTCGACAAATATACTTACACAATGTTTAGTAGTGGCATTGGTGTGAATCGTCCTAGGGCTGAGGCAGAGCAGGCTGTGGGAGTAAGAAGTAAAAGCAACAACAGCAGCAGCAAAAATCTTTCATTTACACCTCCCCACACACACTCCTCACTCCACACAACTCAAGCTTAAATTTTAACCCCCCTTACCCCACGCCCTTGCCAGTGTAAAGACAGCTAACTCTGATACGTCGTAGCTCTATCTATCTCTCTCTCTTTCATGCTCATACTCTCTCACTCTTCCCACTACTGCTACACTGTTCGTATAACAATTGTCGGTCCCTGGTCCCTGGTCGGAGCGCGCACAGCTGTTCGAGAGAAATAGTCATTGTAATAAGAAAATTTTGATTTCATTTTTAGTATTTGTATAAAATTTAATAACGCCGCACAAGATGGCTGACTGACTGCCTTCTTTTTCTTCATCTTCTTCTTCTTATTTTTCTTCTTCATATTGTTGTTGTTCTTGTTGCTTTTGCCGTTGCCGTTGCCGCTGCCGCTGCTGCTACTGCTACTGCTGCTGCTGTCGCTACTGCTGCTACTGCAAAAGTTAAGCAGTCGACAGCGCTGTTAACGTTGATGCTGAGCGTCGCTGTCACAGTGCTTTTGCAAGGAGAGGGGTGCAATGAGCTGAGCGGCCAACAACTAAAACGCTTAAAACACACAATCTCGTTTGGGTTCGGTCGGGATTTCGGGGTTACGCTTAAACTCTAAGTACATTTTAACTTAACTGCCTTTTTTTTGCGCTCTTGTTTGTCTCTGTGTGTGTGTGTTTTGTGTGTGCTAGTTGCGACGACGTCGACATTAGCAGCAACGCCAGCAGCGGCGGCAGCAGCATAGCGAATTGTAAGGCAAGAAGGCAAAGCCAAAAAAAAAAAGGATGATGATGAGGATGATGATTGAGGGCCGAATAAGAGCTTGAGAATGAGTATGAAAAATGAAGATGCGGGGATGGATGAATTGCTTGTGAATGGGAGTAAGGCAAACATTTAGTGAGAGAGAGAGTGAGATTGAGAGTGAGATTGAGTTGTGGAAAGGGTGGCTACAACTACGACTACGACTGTGACTACTACTGCTGCTGCTGCTGCTTACTGCTTGCCGTTGCTTCTGCTGCTGCTGCTGCTGCTGCTATTTTTGCTGGTGGTAGTTTGAGATTTCTAACTGTGTGCGCAGCACAATTATAAATTTTTGGAATTGTTGTAATTTAGTTTTGTTTGTTTGCCTGTTTGTTATGCTAGAATGTAGTACTTATATTCATCTGTATGTATGTATGTATATGTGTGTATACTTATGTGTGTATAAATGCTATGTGAGAAGTGAGCGCGCGCCGTCTGCTGACTGTTGGGCAAAAGTTGCCTTGGCTGCGGCTGCTGATTATTACGATAAAGCATAATGATTACATTTTTAGTAGCTTTCGTTAGGCGAGTGCGAGAGAATGAGAGCGCGTAGCGCAAATAAATTGACTGCAAGTGTGCAAGCGAGAGCGCAACACTTGTAATTGTTGTTCAGCAAGCAGCAGCGACAGCAGCAGCAGTTGAACTTTTTTTTCTTGCTCAAGGAGGGTTGCTGCCAGCCTGCTGTCGTAGCTGCCGCCGCCGCTCTGCTGTCATTTCGATTGCCCTCTCTCACTCTCTTTCTGTGTATGCATGTGTGTGTGTGTTTTTACAATTCACACAAATCGCAGGGTGTAGTGGCAAAAAGAAGGTACGACGACGACGAGGCTTGGGAGTTAACGGCATTGGCTTGCACTTGATTAATTGCGATTTATGCGCAGCGCTGCGGCTTATATGCGATATATGTTAGACTTTTGTGTAATTATGGATAGAGCCAACGGCAACGGTCCATAAGGGTAACTTATTTTCAATGCATAGCACAGCAGTAGCATCAGCATCAGCAGCAGCAGCATCATCACTTGCAATTGAAATGTGAGTTGAAAGTATACTTTATAGCGATGATTATTATATGCTACATGGCTAGAAAATCTATAGAAATACATTATAATGAAACACAAAGTGCACGCGCTACTCTCAAGGGGTGTCAACGTAAATCTGTCAGATCCTTTAAAGCCCGCACACCAATACGCTCAAACTTATGCTATACACACATACACATAGACACACAAATACATTAACAAAAATGCACAATATTGAAAAAATCTTTGGGCAGCTGTGATTTTGACAATCTATTCCCACATTTAAAATATACAAAATATAAAATGTAAAACGAGATCAGTGCAAAAATTCTTAACATTTCAAGAGCAGCCGCCGATAGCCATGCTAGCGAGTGCTAAGCGGGCGGGCATAGTCGTCATTGCCATGCCATAAATGCAAAAAAAAAATTGTTTGCATATTTCTCTTGCAATTGCAAACTGCTGCGTGCGAGTGTGTAAGGTGTAAGGGAGGGTGAAGGTGTAAAATCAGCGGGTGACAGCTTTTGCAGTTGTTGGCTGGCTGCGCATTGCTTGTTTTTGTTACACACACTCGTACACGTGTATATTTTTGCCTTTTTTGTTTTGCTTGGCTCATTTGGCAAACGATACAAGCATTCGCATTCGCATTCGCATTCACCCACACACACTGACACAGAGACACATCGTAAGTCAGCGCCTGCGAGAGCGCTCAAGATTGTAGTGTGTGTGCGTGCCAAAGCAGAAAAAAAAAGAAGCAATAGAAAAGAGAGCGAGTGTGCGAGCATAAGCACAAGAAAGAGAGACAACGGTGAGCAAATGAAACTCTTGTACGTTTGGCAGCGGTCCAAGCGACAGCGATGGCATTGCAAATAAAAAAGAAGAAAAAGAAGGAAAAAAAAAAACAGTACGTTTACCATTTCCAAGCCAAACAATTGCCGCTATTGTCATTACTTTTGGCCCACATTCAAATGGACAAGAGAGCCAGCCAGCCAGCAGCAGCAGCAACAGCAGCAGCAGCAGCTACAAAGAGCACCTTCACACAGGCAAAATAAAATAAAAAATAAAATAAAATCGTTCTCTTTCAACGTAGTATATTCCCTTTAGTGATGAGCGTAAATTACGCCTACGATTTTGTAACGATATATATTTTATACTAAATATAATGATGTAATATGTTAATGAATAACTAAAAGTCTAATTAAAAATTATACATCATTTACATTTACTGTTCACTGAGTACAGTTGATATGGAAAATGCTTTTCCCCCCTTTTAGCAGCTGAATAATAGAATGAGAGTTCAAGCCTTTATGTCATTTCTGTGTAAAGCAAACTTCAACACATTTCCACATCTCTAATTGCAACAATAAAATTTATGCTGCGTTAAAATCAACTGAAGACTCACTTAAAAGTACAAAAACACGAAAAACGAAACACACGCTCTCAACTCTAGTTCCATGCTCCGTTTCCTTTGCTGCTGCTGCTGTCGCTGTCGCTGCTTGTTATTGTTGTTACTGGCTTGCCTGCTGCCTGCTGTTGCTATTGCTATTGCTATTGCTATTGCTGTCAATGCGACTGTTTTGTTGTTGTTCCAGAGAACGAGAACTTCGTGTATAGCAGCAACAGCAGCAGCAGCAGTACATCGTAGTAGTCGTTTTCGTTGTCGGCTTTTGTGTTCGTTTGCTCTTTGCTTCGTATCGTTGTCGTCGTCGTCGTTGTCGTTGTTGTCGGCGTCTTCGGCAAAATGCTTGGTGTGTGCGATTGTGATTGTGTTTGTGTGCGTTTGTAATTGATTTTATTAGTTTTTGGTTTTTGTTGTGTGTTTGCTGCTGTCGACGCTAGCGTTGGCGTCGTCGTTGCCGTCGTTGCTGTTGTCGTTGCCGTCGCTGTCGCAGTCTCAGTCTCAGTTAGCAGCGTTGATGAATTTTAAAAAATTTTGAATTGCCCGCCCTTTAGTCATTGACTAAACGTGCAGCAGTGCGAACACGAACGCGCGCAGCGGCATTCCGGCTTCGGCTTTATTATTAACACTTGGCATATTCAAACATTAATATAATAAATATACAAATAATAGTATATATACAAAATAGTATATATACAACTATTATTTAACAATTAAACTAAAAATAAAAAGCAAAAACTAAAACATTTGAAAGTGAAATATAAATATCGTCAAATTGCAATTAGCACAGATATAACTCTGTTTATTATTCGGCACGCGCGTAACGTACAGACAATTTGAAAAATAATGTTAAAATAGTAGAAAACTATAACAACAACAACAGCAACTAAACAACAACTAAAACAGCAACAACAATAAAATAAACATAAAAACAAAGCAAACAAATATATAAAAAAAAAGAAGAAAAAAAATATATTTAAAAACAAGAAGAAATTAAATTATAAAATTTTTTGCAAAGTTGCAACGTGCAAACATTCAACAACAGCAACAACAACAACAGCAACAACAATAGTAATAATAATAATAATAATGAAAATGTGCCAAAAGTGAAGATTAGAGAAAAATCATAAGAATAAAAATTACAAATAAAAAAAAGAAAATTGTAAAAAAAAAAACAAAACAAACATTGAAATTGAAACAATTGTTGGGATTATAAAGCAACGTGGATATACAACAACAACAACAAGGCAACAAAATGGTAAATAAAAATAAAAAATTATAATAATTATAATTAACAAATTATCTAGCATTATCTATATATATCTATAGCTATATCTATATTTTGTATTTACCTAAGTACAAGTAATTTTGGGGTCTTACTATCTAACAAGAATTGTGATTCAGCGTCGCTAATTTCTATTTTATTGACAAAACCAAAAATGAAAAAAAAAAAACAAACAGAAATTGACTTGCGGGGCGGGCGCTCCTTAGTCTTAGTCATTAAACCAAAGTGTTAACTGAACAAGTCTAAGTAATATATATATTATATATCTACATATATCTACTCAACAAAAATGTTATTACTAACTATATCTTTGTATGCATGCATGTCTGTGTTTGTGTGTGTGTGTGTGTTAGTATTATTGTATTTTAGTGTTATAAACAATTTTTATGGCGCAGTCGCACGCATTCAACAATTTAACAACAACGCAAAGGCATGACAATCTCTGTCTATGGTCGTACATATAAATTGTTTTAATCTCTTGCATATTAATTTTTATTATTGGCATCTTATAATTTCCGGCGATTTTGATTAAGTTCCCTCAAATCCATAGATGGGAGGCTCTGATTTCTCATTTCTCGCTTATACTACAACTATATAGACATATGTGTGTGTGTGTGTGTGTGTGTGTGTGTGTGTGTGTGTGTGTTTGTGTTTGTGTGTGTATGATTTCATATTTGTATGTACTTAATATTTAAGTTTTATAATCATCAAATATTAAGTGCAAGTGACGTCTATAGAACTTCCGCTCATTACTCTCTATCTCTCTCTATCTCTTTCTCTCACTCCCCCATAACTATTTTTCAAAATTATTTAGCTTAAAGTAGCTAAAACTTTAGCAAATGTTAAAGCTAACTTTTCATAGTTTCAAGTCAAATTTAAATGAATTTTGAGCAGCTATAAATTATGCGCAGAAATTCTTGCTTCATTTTTGACATAGTTTATAGTCTACAGATCTCTGTTGTCTATAACATGCAGAGTTTCTGTTACTGTTTACTGATCTCCTCATATAATGGAATTTGTTAATATATCTATAGCTATATCTATATCTCTATATATCTGCAGCTGTTCAGCGCTTAAGCTTTTTTTTTTGTTCCTATAATAATTTTTTTTTTGTCACATAACTTTTGCCATAAAACATATATTTGCTATAAAATGCATTTTTTTTTATTATTTTTTTTTCATATATAATTTTTATATAAATTGCGGCAACATTGTGTATCTCTGCTTGCCGGACTGTCTGTCTGACTGTCTGTTTGTCTGTCTGTTTGTCTGCGTTGTCTGCGTTGTCTGCTTGTTCATGTGTGTTGGACAAAATATTCGCCAATTTTTTTTTTGCTCAATACAAATATTAGATAGAAATATATTTGGCACATTAAGCAACGAAAAACGAAGAGTTCGCCGCCAAAATACAATAACAACAACAACAACAATATGAAGAAGAAGAATCAACAACAACAACAATAATAACAACATCAGAAATAAATGAAAAACTCATAAGAAATTATTATGATTATGATGTTGTTATAATTAGAGAACAACGCAAAGAGGCGAAAGACACACACAGACACACATACACATAGATAGACATAATATACAAAAACTGAAAAACGATTCATAATTATTCAAAAATTGACTTTAAACAGCCGTCATAGAGCAGCGCAGCAGCAGCAGCCGTCGCCAGTCCTCAGAATCGAAAAAAAAAACAACAACAAAATTGGGAAAAAAATAAAAACACAAAATATATCTCACAAAATATCTTTAGCTATAAAGATTTTAGTTATGGTTTAGGCAACATCATCTGCTGCTGCTGCTTGCTGCGGCAGCTATTTTTAGTTGCTTGTACCCAAAAAACCAAGTGAGGGCACAACAACAACAACAACAACAACAACAGGAATTACACTTAAAGTGCTTAATCACAGGCAGCCCCAAAAAATCAAAAAAAAAAAACGACGCAACTTTTACACAAATCATAATTTTGATTTTTATTTATTTTTTTTTTTCGTAGTACTTACACTTGCACGCAAATGAATATGAATATGAATTTCGAATTTCGAATATATATAAAAGTATACATTATGAATAGTATTCAAAATACACTACACTAATCTTTTTTTTTTTTTTTTTGGCCGGCCACTCATACAATTACAGAGACGAGCGCGCGCGCTACTCTCTCGCACTTACACTCGCTACTCTCTTCACTCTTCACTCTTCGCTCTTTTGCTCAATGCTTTTAAGTTGTTGTTTTTTTTTTTCTTTCTTCGATTTGCTTTTTGCCTCCTTCCACTGAGCAGCAGCCAGCAAAGCAGCGCAGTTTACCCTGCGCGCTGGCAGACTTCTTCACTTGTTGGGCAGCGGCCACATTTGATCGAATTTGTTTTCATTAAAAGGAAACGAAATGTGTTCAATGTTGTTCTTGTTGTTGTTGCCTCTTCTTCTTCTTCTTCTTCTTTCTCTTCTTATTGCTGCTGCTGCTTCATCTTTGGTTTTAAAGGCCGCCAATGTATGTTTTAAATCAACGACCACTCAAAAATGCCAAAAAGGGGTTGCGGTAAAAAGAAAGGGGTGTAGAAAATTAGGGAAGAGGGAGAGCAGCAGGCAAAGAAGAAATGAAATATAGGAAAAATAGACGCAATTTTTATTTATTAATTGCCATATTTAACATATGTTTGTTGTTGTTGCTGTTGTTGTTGTGGCCACACGCTATAAATAGTTAAATGCAAAATAGGCAAAAATCGAAGCATTTTTATTATTATTTTTATGCAATCTGCGCAGCGTTAACCAATTGTGAATTATAAGCGAAAATGTTGCCACTCCTTGACAACAAAATTTAAAGTTGACTAAATAGTTAACTGTACTTTTATGTTTATATTATAAAAAAAAAATATGATATCTCCATGTGTGTAGCTTGACACTCTGTTAAAGGGATACAAAAAGATAATAAATAATTATATAGCAATAAAATAATACGAAGAAAAATGCCTTTCATTCAACATGCGCACTTTAGGTATCAAAACTAATGCATGCTTCTTCCTCTATAAATCAATGAATATATATATATATATATATATCTGTATAGTTGATTATTAATGTGTATGTGTGTGTGTGTGTGTTTGTCAATAAATATACTAATTGTTTATTTCATTTGAAGCTTTTTAAATATTTATAAGCCATGCCACAATAAATAAGTCAACTTATATTTCAACGCGCCAAATACGCTTAGCTTTCAAAATATTCACTCTCTCTATCTCGCTTGCTCACACTCATTGTAATACGCTAAAATCTATTCCCAATATTCAATGATTTCTTTATACATATATTCAATTCCCAATTTGAGGATAGGCAATAGAGCGCAGTCATACAAGATTTTTATGGCACTTTGAAAAATTAAGTAGTCAAATGTTATAAGTGTGAAATAGTCAAGAAGTGAAAGAATAGCAGATAGCTGAAGAAAGAGAGAGAGAGATAGATATAGATATAGAGATATAAGTAAAATAGATTTTCACATATTGCATATTAAAAATAAATTCATATAATTGCCTTATGATATACATATGCATACGTATATATACATATATCTTTCCGTTGCTATACATATTCATAAACGTATTAAAAATCATTTTTTTTTAAAGGGATATTTTTCATGCTACATAAAGGGAATGAAACTTAAACATCTGCATGTAAGAATGGCAGCAAAAAAAAAAACAAAATTGTAAAAGCTATAAATGAATATTCAAAATTAATGGAATGTATAAAATATTTGATGACTAAGATATACACACAAATATAGCATATAGAATATATATATTTTTGAAAGAATTTCAATAATTTATATATAATTTGCAAGCAGTTTAAATTGCAAAATATTATATATTAAATAGATTTGTATTTTATAATTTCAACTCTTTAAGCACAAATAAAAAAAAACATGAAAGACTTAGAAAAACATAAAAAAAATGAGAGTGAGAGAGTGAGAGAGTGAGAGGGGGAAAAGAAATGATTGTTGATGATTGAAAATAAAAACATTTTAATTAGTCTTTGCCTATAAAAGTCTTTAGACATCTAGCATATATAGTAGCTATATATAGTATATATACATATGTATATACATTTGTCAGATCTTTTTTTAAAAGTTAGCTGATGATATAAGAGCGTGATGATCATCATTTTTAAGACATTTCATATATGTCTAAGTATTATAATTAACTGTATTTAGTTAATGTGCATAGCGAACGAATGTTTCCCCCTCTTCCACTCCCCGCCTATGGCTACTCCCACAGCTCTTTTCATTGCTTGCTTGCATGTCTCTTGTTCGCGCTGCATAATTCGTTCCATCACTCAAAAAATTTTTTTTTTTGTAGTTTTTCCCTCCGTCAACTTTCCTATATGTCTGTCTGTGTGTGAGTGAGATGGCAAAAGGAATTAAATGTTTTTAATGTAAATTTTTGTTGCTTTTCTATTGAAATATCTTATGGAGCAGACTGCCTGCTGCATAGACAATGCGTGTCAATCTCTTGTCCATCTGTTAGTACAACAGTCTATCAGCTTAACAGTCAGTCAAGCAAGCTCTCTCTCTCTCTATCTATCTATGTCTGTCTCTGTCACACATACATATTCCTTTCTGTGACTCATGGCAGTTATTGACATCCTTTTCTAAGACTTCTTTTGCTGCAGACAACAAAGAATAAAAAAAATAATAAAAAGAAAAAAATCAAAAAATCAAAATTAAGTTTTTATTTTGTCTGTTATTGCTGCAGTTGCTATTTAAGCCTTGGCAACAACAGCAGCAGCAACAGCAACTACAATGGCAATAATAACACTGACAATCAATCATTGCACGTGTTTTATTTCGTGTATATCAAATTTTTTTTTTTTTATTTTTATTTTTTTTTTGATTATGCCGCTGTAGAAAAAAAGACTTGAGCAAATCAGTCAGTTTTTAAGCTCTTGTAATTAAATATTAATTAAAACATTGCGCAATAACAACAACTACAATAAGAATAATAATAATAAAAATAATATGAAGCAGAAGAACGAGAAAAAAAACAAAATAAAATTCCTTACAATTTGTAGAAAAGTCACCCAAAAGTCGCTTCAATTAAAGGCGATTTAAATTTATAGATACGCGACGCAGAGGCGTAGCTTGAGGAGTGGCAAAGCAAAGGAAGGGGGGGAGCAACTGTAGCAGCAGCAGCAGCAGCAGTTAGCCAATGCAGCAGTCGTCGCAACAACAGTAACAGTAACAGCAACAACAGCAAAATGGCTTAATTAATTTTAATTATTTTCAATGAGCGACTATGAAATGAAAATTTCTTTCAAGGCGCAACTAAAACTTGTGCGATTCTCCCTCAGAACTTTACGCTTATAATTTTTACCCCCTTTTCTGCTTGCCTCTTGCCACTTTGCACCCATTACCATCTTACTGTCAGTCAGTCATTCAGTTAGTTCTATTTGTATTTGATAAAAGCAACAATTAAGCAATGAATTAATTAACTAAACATATGGGGAAACTGTTTTATATAACAATGATATATATATATATACATAGTATTTATCTACGGGCACCCGCGGCATTCTAATTGCTTACCCAGCCAGCCCCTTCCCCCTACTCACTATTAGCTTAACCCGCTCCTGTTGCCACTTTAGTTGCAATTAAATATACAAAAACATTTTTCTATCTTTTCTCATTTTTGTATTTTTTTTTTTTTTGGAGGGGTTCAATTTTTCCAAGCATTAAACAAATTTTTCCTCTAATGTTTACTTTATATTTTAATGCCGATCAGACATCATTCAGTCGAGCAAGCGACAGTTGGTTGCAGATGCGGGTTACCCCTGCTCAATGTTGCGCCCTAGTATAAATTCCCTATTTCTCCTTTTAGCCTATTAATTTATTACTATGCAGCATGCAAAGCATTTGATGCCGATTGATGCTTGAAAGATTGAACGACGACGACAAACCAATTGAAAATTAGTCATAAAATTTATAAAAATATGAAAATGCATTTTCCACACACACACACACACACATTTTACATTATTCAAAAGTATCTCTCCAATACAGACAGATATATATATATATAACACATTCTCCTGCTGTAACATTTAAATGCTTGTTGTTTGCTGCTGCTGCTGCGATCATAAATTATATTTGAAGGGGGTCCGAAATTTGACGAATCTCCCCTCGCTCTCTCTCTCTCTCTCTTTCTGTCTCTGTCCCTGTATAGCATCGAATGTGCCGCGCGCATCTGGTAACGCCCCCAACTTGTCGGCACTTGAGCGTAGACGAAAGACGCCAAAAGGCAGAGCATAAAGAAAATAGAATACAAGTGTGAAAGAGAAGTCAAAAGAAAGACTAACACACACAGAGAGAGAGAAAGAGAGAGAGAGTAGAAGAGTGAAAGAGTGCGAGAATATTGTTTGACAAATCAAAATGTGCAGTGAACAAGAACTATTAATCAAACACTCGCAAAACACACATAAAAATCAAGCAAGAATTTAGCTATATAGAACTATATATATAACTACCTCTCTCTCTCTTTCTCTCTCTCTAGATATATATTAAAAATCTTATATAATTTATATATTTATGGAAACACATGAAGCGTGCATAAAAACTATAAACTTTATGTTTTTTTTTTTTTTTTTCTCTTATTTAAATTGCTTAAAAATTTCTTGTTGTTTTTATTTCGTTAATTTCGATGCTGTATTTCAAATCTAATATAATTATGAATATATAATTTTTTGAAAAAAAAAAAATTTACGAGTTTTTGAAATCGAACATGAAATGCTTTAAGATTTTTAATATGGCAAACAAAACAGATAGTTGTCTGTAAATATTAGTTTTTATTATATTTATAAAGAATTATGAGAAATTGAAAAAAGACTTGCTAAGACTTGCCAAGTTCTAGCATTAGAGGCAGTGTATAAATTTCAGAACAGTAGCTCTGAAATTTGTAGCTCTGTTCAGGCAATGAATAAACAATAAAAATAAGTTTGAAATTATTTCTGCTGTAATTCATTGACACTTCCGAGATTTTACTTTTCACTTTTGAGTTATATTAAATTTTATTATTATATTTATAAAGAGTTTTTGGTAGATATTGAAAAGTATCTAACATCTGGCAGAGAACAATGTATAAATTTAATGACACTAGCTGAGATTTTAACCCCTGGATCTGGTTGCAGATGCAATTGTTTAAAATTCAATATAGCGCCGTCTGTTATAATCCTTTGAAATTTCTTATTTCAAATTTTTAATTCAAACCAGGTTTTTTTTTTTTATTTATTGTGATTTAAGCAACCCTTAGTATTAACTCTACCCAATAAAAAACACACAACCGGAAAACCTTATCTTAAAATTTTATTATATATATATAATAATGAAATATTGCTTTCCAGTTTTTAAAAAAAAATCATTTATATTATTTGGCAATGTGTTTTTTTTTATTTGTATTTTTATTTTTTATCGAGTTATACTTACTGCGAGTTACCCTTGCATTTCCTCTCGTCACTTCCCATGTATAGTTTTCTTCTGGTTCTTATGCTTCTTATGCTGCTTTTTAGCCCCTTGTTTTTTTTATGCTGACGAAGTTCTTAAAAGTTTTGTTTGTACTCTGAAAGCCAGCAGCAGCAGCAGCGCAATTAATCAGAATAAATAGCTATAGATATGCGACGATTATTATTATTATTATTATTTTTATTTTTATTATTATGAAATCTGCGACATACTGTAGAATCAAGTTAGTCAGAGGCCCAGAGCCACATGGTAAAAAGACTTTCGCAGTGTCACAGACAGAGAGAGAGAGAGTGAGAGAGGGTTGCTATTATAGTTGTCTTCATTGTTGTTGCTGTTTTTGTCCTTTTGCTTACTTTTTGAATTGAAGTAAGTTGAGAGTTTTAAATGTCTGCGTGCACTTAATAAAATAGGATTAACATTTTATAGTTGCATTGTCTGTCTCGTTCTCTCTGTGTGTATGTGTGTGTGAGAGATTCTCTTTTCTGTCTTTTATTTTCGACAACTGCGTATTTTTTTTTTTTTTTTTGTGTCTGTCGCTTTTATGTCATACATATAACCAGTTATTGAAATGATGACAGCTGCGTGAACAGATAAACGCGACAGCCTGTGCTGCCTCATCACAGCCACAAAGAGTGAGAGAGAGTGAAAGAGAGAGATAGATAGATAGAGATATATCAAATTAAAATGCGTCCTTTGTAGTTTAACTATAGAAAATTATAGATAATTTGTTATAATATAACTATGTAAATTAGCTTAAATCCAAGCACAATGTACAACTGTCAAAAATCTATATAAAAATTTGCAAGATTTTAGAACGAATCTACAAACAATTGTGCTCAGAACTAGTCCGATCAAGGACAACCAAGTACTTTTAGTACCTAAATAATTTTACTGAAAATTATAAATCAAAAATTTCTTCAATATATTTAAAAATCATTGAAATTCTACTAAAAAAAATAGCAAAAAAAAAATAAAAAATTCGCAGAATAAAAAAAATTCCCATAAATTAATAAAAAAAAAAATATTTGAAAACTAAACGTTATTTTTTTTTTATATTTTTTTTTCGCTTAGCAGTCAACGTAGCAGTTTTATAATTTGACTAATGTCATAATTTACAATAAAGTTTTTTTTTGTTTTTTTTTTGCACGAATGAGAGTTGAATATATAAGTAGTGCTTGGGGGCTTTGCGTGTCATTCCCATGAATGCAACCATAAGATACTTCTGATACTTCTGGGGCATAACTTATGCATCAACGCGTACAATTTCGAGCATAAATCGCTCGCGCGTTTCGTTTGCTGCCTCTTAACTGTTGTGTGTGTCGGTCGACTTTTGCCTTTTGTTTGTCATCGTCATCGTTATTGTCATCATCATCATCATCATCATCAGCTTCATGAAAAGCAACCATCCATCCATCCATCCATCCAAGCATTGGTTTCATTGGATTCTTGTATCGAATCCCAAAACTCTCTAGCTATGAAACTTTGTTGTGCTCCGTGTGTCTTCTCTTGTCTGTCATCTCTCTTTCTCTCTCTGTCTGTCTCTTACACTCTCTTTTGCGTCTCATTCTATCTTTGTTTTTGTTTCTTTGACTGTCGTTAAAATATTTTTTGGGTGTGTTCTGTATTTTAATAGCGCTACGAGCCGCGTGCGCATTTGCCACTTCCTTTCGTATCTCTCAAACACACACACATACACACACCCTTTATACCCCTCCCTGAGTCTCTCTGAAACACTGTTTAATTTCTTTCGAATTTGTCAAAAAAAAAAAAAAGAAAAAAAAAACGTAACATGATTTCTGTTTTTACTTAGACTCGTTTCTCAGCTAATCCCTCGTGCTGCGACTCACTTTGAATTATTAAAACCTAATCTTGATTCGTATCGTATCGTATATATATACAGTATATACAGTACGTATGCCTCCCTCTACTATATATACATATACGATCGGAGATCCGAATTTAGTTTCAAGTTTATGAGGGAATTTTTTAATATGTTTTAACGTTGCGATCGCACGAACTCTTTGTATAAATTTCACAGGTATGTGAAGCATTCATTTCGTCAGATCTGCCAGATATATATCAACAAACAAACAGCAGCAACAGCAACAAAACTCCCCCACCTTGAGATATGCACAACTCAAACTCTATCTCTCTCTCTTTGTCTATCTGTCTATCTCTTTCACACTTTTATTTCATTTCCTTTTACTCATTTTTAGTCTCAATTTTAGGATTAAAAATGTCGTCAGCATTTTTTAAGCTGAATTCAATTCTCCCGCATCATTTGGCATTGACTTAATAAAAAAAGCAAAAAAAAAATATAATCAAAAATCACACACACCCAAACTATGTATAATATAAAGATATATAGTCTTCTATATATATATATATCTGTATATGCATATCTCTAAAACTCATCCACTAATTTGGCATTTGACAGTTGATTTGGGTATTGCAAATGCGAATGAGATTCACATCTATTCACATTTATTCACTAGTTTTTATTCATTTATCATTCATTCAATGCGTTTACGTTCTCTTGAATTTTCTGTTGAATTTATACTAAATTTTTATTTTTTTGGTAGATAGATCAATTATGGAATTAGCGAAATTGCATTTAAATTTAAATTTTTAAATTTTAGAATATTGAAAAGACATTGAAAATATATTCAATGAGTTGCGATCTCTTCGCTCTTCGTTCTCTGATTGATCAGTCACCCACTAAAAACACACACACATACACACACACACATAAACGAATCAAACTAAAAGCAAAATAGAAAAAAAAAGGAAAAAAAAATATTAATTTATTAAAATTTAAAGCGCATGACTTTCAGAGCAAATGGCACACAAATAACAACAACAACAAGTTGCAAAATAAATTGCTATGATTCATGCGTCACACTTGCGCATAATAACTGGGAGAGAGAGAGGGCTAAAAACAATAATAACAACAAAAACAACAACAGCAACACGGAAAAACAACAAACAAGAAAAACAAAAAAAAAAAAATTTTAGTGCAAATTTTTGTTTTTTATTATAAAATGAACGACTAGAAAATACCTTTAATAATAGTTTATAGTGCAAGGAGAAAGTTTAAAAGCGTTGCTAGAACTATGCGCATAATAAATAAATATTAATATTAAATATAAAAATTATAATGCGCATAATAAATAAATATTAATATTAAATATAAAAATTATAATTATAATAATAAAAAAAATAGTTAAAAATTTATAAATAATTTACCAAAAAAATAATACAAATAATTATTGCGTTTCAAAAATTGAGCTAAAAATTAATATATGTATTGCCTTTCACTTCTCTAAGTTCTTTAGCCCATGAATATAAATCTTGTTATTGCTGCTGCTGCTGTTGTTGTATATAAGTATATAATTTTTGAAAAATATTTTTTTTTAAATTTATGACCATAAACTAATAATAAACATATATCGCATATGTATGTTATGTACATATATATTTATTTAATCATCTAGCATAATTCATAATTCCCATGTGTTTCATATAAATTTTAAGTGTTATGCGACTTTCTAATCTTTAATTTTCAATTATTTGCCTTTTTCCCCAACTATAATTCTTATTATTTTTTATTAGTTTTTAAAGTTTAATTTCTTGAAAATAAAAAATGAAAATAATAGAAATTATAAAAATTTTTAATTTTTCAAATAGTGAAAAATAATAGTAAAAAATAATAATCAAAAGTGTTTTTTTTTTTTTCTGATTGAATTTATTTTTCTCTGAAAAACTGATTAAATAAAAAAATTTTTTTTTTTTTTGAAATAAAATAAAATATAATAAAAATATAATTATATAAAAATATAAAATTATATACATAATAAATATAAATTGCAGTAAAATCTATGAATAATATACATATATCAAAAAAAAATATAATAAGATTTCTAGCAGCTTATCCTGAAGAATTCTACAAATTTTTCTAGTCTACAAAAAAAAAAAGAAGAAACTCAAAGAAATCGCTTAGTGCAAAAATAGAGTCCTGCAACAGCTGCAAAATAATAGTGCTAAAAAGGAGAAGAGAGAGAGAGCGAAACACACAGAAAAAGGAAAATAGACAACAAAGCAAATGTGCAAAATATCTGTAAATATACAAAAGTTGCAGTCGACGTTAACGTCAACGTCAACGTTAGGCGTTGGCGTTGGCATTGCGTCGGCTGCTGTTTGGCAGTTTCTATGCGCCGTTTGTTCAGTTTGTGTTTGTTGTTGTTGTTGGATATGGATTTGGGTTTCTGGTATCTGTTCGGGTATCTCGGGTAGATTTGTTGCCCCTTGTGGCATATATTATTATTATTATTATTATTTTTATTATTGTCGTTGTTGTCGCTGTTGTTGCCGGGCAGCAGGCAGCCGACGCCTGGCTAGATTCTAGATCTAACTGCGACAGACACACACAGACACATATCGAGATTGTCTCTCTCTCTCTGTGTGTCTCTGTCTCTGTTTAGCTGCTGAATTGCAATTGCAACTCCAGGTGTGCGAAAAATGTTGCAAGCTGTGTGTCCCAAAAAACAAAAATCTCGCGCAATTTGTTGCATGTTGCTTCAAGATATTTGCAGCAGTTGTTCTTATTGTTGTTGTTGTTAATTTTTTTTTTGGAATTTGAATTTGAATTTCGCAGCTCAACGGAGCGCGCCAATGCCGTGTGTCAGCGTCTGGAATGGAATCTGTAGCTGTAGCTGTAGCTATGCATATCGACATACATGTGTATCGCTAAATCAACCAATAAGATACATGAATTATAATCTATATGTACATATCTATCTATGTTATATATATATATCTAGATACATATGTATAAGTAGCTATATCTTATAAGTTTAGTTTATAGAACTCGTGTCGTAATGACAATATAATTATGGCTATCTATCAACTGTGATTAGACATTTAGTTCTATTGAATGTTCAACTACTTTTCATATAATTTTTCTTGTGACGACTTATAAACGATGCAATTAGCAATTAAATTTACGTTGACCTAATGCCAAGGCATATATTTAGCGACTTATTTATCAATTAGGTAAAAGAACTTACTGTACACAAAATAATTTCAGTTCTTATAAACGCATATAGCAGCGTAAATATAGATAAGTAAACAATTATATAGAATTTTATAACAACGACAACGACGACGACTACAAAAAAAAAGGTAAAAAAATAAATAAGGAAAATGAACGGAAAAATCAAAACTCGCATGACTTTAATTACAATTTAATATTTATTTAGTTCGATAAGCGGCACAATTATTGTATAACGTAACGTAGATGATGTAGATATTCATTGATATGACTACAACACTCCTAATACACACACACACACACACACACACTCACACACACCTTTTGCTTGTTATTGTGTAAATTTATTTAACAAGTCGCTGATACCAAGAAGATGATGATGATAATGATGATAAAGTAGTAGTAGTAGAAGTAACAGTCATTGTAGCACTTTTTTTTTTTCATTTATGCTTTTGCAGCTAATTAAAATTTAAATCTTGTTTATATTTAAATGCAATTCAATACACGCATCCGTCGCACTTTGCTTTTTTTTTTATCATTACACTCATATTAACATAACGACGCATATGATACTCTATAGCATAAATCATTGTTGAAGCTTAAACTAGTTGCGAATTATAAATAAATTGGTAATTTATGCAAAATGCATTGCAATTGCATTTAAATGTTTTTGAGTTGTGCTTAAAGCAAGATTTTTGGGAGTTTCCTCTATTTAAAACATAAAAATAAGCTGTAGTGAACTTGTAATAAGTTCAACTGCACTTAAAATAAGTTTTGAAATGCTTAAACTAAGCATAAATAGACTTGAAAAGATTACACAGATTTTTTTTAAGTGATTTGCCGTAAAATAAGTTTGAAATGGCTTAAAATAAGTCTATGTAGTGCTTAAAATGAGCATAAAAATTCTTTAAAAAAAAGATTGCTTCAGCTAGTCTCTCATTCACTCCCTAGTCATCTCTCACTCCCTGCCTCACTTACTCCCTAGCTATCTCTCTCTCACACACACAATCTCTCTCTCACACACACTCTCTCTCTCTCTCTCTCTCTCACACACACTCTCTCTCTCACTCTCTCTCTAGCAGTCTCTCTCTAGCAGTCTCTCTCTAGCAGTCTCTCTCTCTGTCTAGCAGTCTCTCTCTAGCAGTCTCTCTCTCTCTCTCTAGCAGTCTCTCTCTCTCTCTCTCTCCCTAGCAGTCTCTCTCTCCCTAGCAGTCTCTCTCTCTCTAGCAGTCTTTCTCTCTGTCTAGCAGTCTCTCTCTAGCAGTCTTTCTCTCTCTCTAGCAGTCTCTCTCTCTGTCTAGCAGTCTCTCTCTCTCTAGCAGTCTTTCTCTCTCTCTCTCTCTCTCTCACACTCACTCCATGTAATTGCGTTATTAACTTCTTTGGCAATTGACGCCTTGAAAACAATTTGTGAATTACATCAAGTTATGTCACATGTCACACATTCTGCTGCTGGTGCTGCTGCTGCGTGTATTTAAATGCCACAAATTGTGGCTAGCCAAGCGCAACGAAGCTAAAAAGCTTAAGTACCTTTTCAGCATATTATATATACTATATAAACTACATATATATATATATATATATATATAGTGTAGCGTATAAGCATAAGACATGATAAATATTAAATAAAAGCAGTTGTCGTCACATTGCCAAAGGGGCGCGTTTATTTTCCTCTTTATTTTTCTTCATTTTTTTTTTCTTTTTCTTTTTTTTCGTTTATTTATTTTTTTTTGCTGTATTTTTCCCCTGCGTTTATTTTCTGTTGTTGTTTTTGTTTTGTTTTATCAGCTCGGGGCAATTGTCTAGAATTAGTTAACACATTTGTTTTGTCTCTACGCGTTTCAGTTGTTGTTTCTGTTGTTATTGTTGTAGTTGTTGTTGTTCATAATTAAACAATTTGTATTTTATGCCATTTGAGGGGCGTGCGCATTTAATTTAATTTCTCTTTGGCTTTTAGCCGACTCTGATAAGCCATTAAACAAGGCAAAAGGTAAAGACACAAAAAAACACGCCTAAATCAACATTTAATTTGCGATTGCAAAAGATGCCAATGAACGTGGCCGGAACATGTGTTAAACTTATAAGATATAAGATACAATATGTAGCTAACAGATACAATTACAATATCTGTTAAATACATTGACAGACAGACAGAGACAGAGAGAGACAGAGACATACAGGCGAGACAGAGATAAGCAGCGATTAACAAAAGTGCAACAAGTAAAGTAGCAGCTGCTGCTGCTGTTCCTGCTGTTGCTGTCATTGCTGCTGCTGCTGCTGCTGCTGTTGCTGCTGTGTCGCTGCATGACAAATGTGTATTAGAGTATTGTGCATGAAGAATTGGCAGCATTTTGAGACAAAAGCAAAGATTTAAATTTTTGTATTTTTTTGTATTGTTCAATAATCAATTTGAATACGAAGCGAAAACGAAAATGAAAATGAGAAAAAAAAAAGAAAAAGAAAAGCCCGAAATGTGCAAACGTGCAAAGTCATAAAACAAGAAGAATAGCAGCAGCAACAACAGCAGCAGCAGCAGAGTGTAAAGAGCAACAACAACAAGCAGCAGCGGCAGCGGGAGCAGCAGCAATTGTTATTTGTCACAGGGCTTAACAACGTGAGGCGGCAAATGCGCAACAGCAACAACAACAACAAAAGGAACAAAACTAAGGCCAAACGGCGCAGAGATACATTTGTATCTTAAACTATGCATGTGTGTATCTCCATCTCTCTTTCTCTCTCTCTCCCTCTGTCTCGCTCTGTGTGTGTCTGTGTCAGAGAGCGGCTCGCACAATGTGCGTGGCTACATTTTGATTAAAATGAATGCAACTCAGCTTGCATTTCAATTAATGCATTGCGCAATGCATGAAAAATGACAATAACAACAGCAAAAAAATAAAAATAAAAAAAATATAAGAATCTAGCAGACATTGGCACAGCAAGAAAAATTTCTAAGAAAAAAAGAAGAGAAATAAATAAATGAAAAAAAAACTAAGAAAATTATAATAAAAAATTTAAAGAAAAAAAAATAAATAAATAGAAAAAAAAAACAAAGAAAATTTATAAAATTATAATAAAAAATTCAAAGAAAAAAAAACTAAGAAAATTTGCAAAAATAAAAATAATAATAAAAAATTAAAAATATAAATGAAATTTTAAGAAAATATGCAAAAATAAAAATAATAATAAAAAAAAAAATAAATGAAAAAATAGTAAGAAAATTTATGAAATTTTAATAAAAATAATACGAAAAAATTAAAAGAAAAAATAAAAAAAAAAATAGAAAATTTTCAAAATTTTAATAAAAATAATAATAATAAAAAATTAAAAGAAAAAAATAAATAAATAAAAAAAAATTTGCAAAATTTTAATAAAAATAATAAAAAAAAATTAAAAAAAAATAAATAAATGAAAAAAACCCTAAGAAAATTTACAAAATTTTAATAAAAATAATAATAAAAAATTAAAAGAAAAAAATAAATTAAAAGAAAACAAAGAAAATTTTTAAAATTTTAATAAAAATTATAGTAAAAAATGTAAAGAAAAAATAAGTAAAAAAAGGGAAGAAAATTTTTTAAAATTTTTTAAATAATAATAAAAATACTTAAAGTAAGCTCAGCTTTGACTTCATTTAAAAAATAATTGAATTCTTTGCGCCTGCAAAATTTTCTATAATTTCCAATGATTTCTTTTGTAGCAAAACTTTCCAACTTATAAAAACGTTGACTTTATGCGTTTTACTAATTGAAGCTGCTTCGATCGATATATACACACTGAGATATATATATATATCTATATATATGTATATGTGCTTAATATATATGTATGTATAAACGTCTTGTGTTTGTGCACATTAAGATCAGATACAAAGATACATTATCTGAACTGTGCGATGCCGAGCTGTGCGTCTTCGCTTTGTAGGCGGCGTTTGGCGCAATTAAAACGCTTAAAGCTAAGCAGCAGCAAGACAGCAAAGACTCGTAACTCGACTTGAGTTTAGCTATGTGTATGTGTGTGTGTGTGTGTGTGTGCTCTGTGTGTGTGTGTGTCGATCAGTTTTGAGCAGACTTGACTTGTTGTATGCTACTTAAAGATACATGCCACACAGCGCTTATAGCGCAACTTGGATTCAAAACTTAACACTCTGACTGTATGTCTCTCTGTCTGTCTCACTGTCTGTCTATGTGAGTGTGTGTGTGTGTAGAGATAGATATAAATAAGCGATACGTGTAATTCGGGTCACTAACCGTTAACAATAAATTTCATTTGTTTAAAAAGCCAAAGCAGCAAGTAAAGCGCAAAAGGAGAGAAGAGTTAAAGCCTGAAGGGGGGGGACGCAGAGGGACTGAGGGACTGTGGGACAGTGGAACAGCAAGTACGGGAGCTGTGTAAAAAAAAAGCAAATATTGCCACGAAAATAAAAATTGACATCTGATCATTTGTAATTATTATTGCGCATTGCCCGAACCACAAGCAGCGATCAAAGCGATCAAGCAAAGCGAGGAGTGCGAGCGAGAAGTGAGAAGTGAGTGTGGTAGCGGGAGTGCGAGTGTGATCGCGACGCGACATGACATGGCAGCCCCAAAAGCCACTGGGCGTGGCCAATAGTCTATATATGAGTATATGTGAATATATGAATACTTGTATGAATACTTATACTCATATTCGTATTCGTATTCGTATAAGTATCAGTATCTTTAGCAGCATTGGCTGTGAGCCCAATTTTAATTGAACATCGTATATCAAATATCTTTATATATATATATAATATATATAATATATATAGCAAGTATTATTGGTTGCTGCTGCTACTGCTGCTACTGCTGCTACTGCTGCTGTTACGGTTTATTATATTACTCTGCCATCTGCTGCTTCTTCTTCATCTTCATCTTCTTCTTGACTTGATTTGAGCTAGATTTGTGTATATTAGATCAGATAAATAACAATTTTTGCTGCTGCCTCTCTATAAATTTAATGATTGCATTCCTCGCATAATGATAATTTACATGATTCTACAATAACAACTTCAACTGTTGCTGCTGCTGCTGCGGTTCATTGAACTCGTTCAATCAATCTTAGATTCGGCGCATGGAACAATTAATGCCAAAAAAAAAAAAAAACCTAACTACAAAAATAACTTAAATCTGTAACCACATGGCTCAAATGCAGGGAGGGGGGAGTCGACTCTAAGCGGCAAGACTGTGCGGCGAGGGGTGTGAGTAGTATTTTTTTTTGAGGCTTTCTTTTCATTTCGTTTCCATTTGTAAGTAGTTTTTTTTTTTTTTTTTTTTTTTGGTATTTGATTTTTTGAAGCGTTTCAGTTTTCGTTTCTTAAGTCCAAGTTAAATGGAACCAGAAATTATTTCGAACGCCTTCAAGTGTTGCACAGCACAGCACAAACACTAAGAAAGAGAGAGGGAGAGCAAGAGAGAGCGAAAGAGAGACAGTAAGACAGAGACAAGACTAAGTAAAGTAAAGAGCAAGAAGTAATAGAAGTATATGAAAAGTCATAGCGTAATCATGACTTGATGCGATTATAAAATGCTACACACACACAGCACACACATACACTATGAAAAGAAATTAGATACACACACACACACACACATACACAGACATACTTATACTTAAAAGTAACAGCAACAACAATAAGTTTCAATATTCAAATGAATTTTTGGAATAAGACGAGAGTCAAAAAAAAAAAAACAAAAAATGACTAACAAAAAAAAAAAAAAAAATTATATTTGACTTTTGTTTTTGTTGCTGTTGTTGTTGCTCTTGCTGCTCTTGTTGTTATTGTTGTTGTTGTAATTTTTGTAGTCCCTTTTTGCGTCTCAGTGCTTAGAATTGTTGACGGCAAAATGAATTTTTGTTCAAGTCGTAGACCAAGAGTGAAATGCTGCTGCTGCTGCTGCTGCTGCTTAAAGAAATGTTAACCCACATCAAAAAAAATGTAAAAAAAAAATATCTCAACTTAACGCACAACAACACACACACACATACACATGCACAAGTTATAAACAATTAAAGAAACTTTTGTATAGAAATTCAAAAGTGGCAGCTATACAAAATATGTACAAAAATGTGACTCCAGCAATTGCCGCCTTGCCGCCTTTAAACTTTTAGCCCAAAGCGACAGAGCAGAATAAGTAGTAGTGGGAGTTGGGGAGGGAGGGGGTATGGAAAGGGGGTGGAGGGGGATGGTGTTACTACTAGAGCAAGTTGAAATAATATGCAGAGTGTGTGGGCGACAACAATGAGCTAAAACTTTCTCAAAAAAAAAAAAAAAAAAACTAAATATACAATATATAAAATAATCATAATGCTCAGCAAAGATTTAAGCTTTGTTTTTTTTTTGGGGGGAGACATTGATGAAGTTTTAAATATTAATTTAATATTGTTAATTATATGACAAAACTATATAGGAAATTTCAAGAGTCTAGCTATTAGATTTGTTAAATATTGGGCAATATTATATATAATATATCAGATGAAAGAACTTGACAAAATGTTATATGCATAATATTGCCCGATATGTGCTCTGTAACTGTTTGCCGTGGAGTTCAAAAGAAAGTTTGATATTTGACAAGCTTAACATATAGTATATATATATATATATACAGTAGAATCCGTTTATAACGACTCTGTTTATAGCCTCCGTCCGGTTATTGCGACGAAAACTTGTTGGCTTGGTCGGTTCCCATGCAAACTTATACAAAACAAAACTCCTTTCGTTTAGTGAGTCTTCTGGGTATAACGACGTAAAATCGTAGGTCCCTTGAAAGTCGTTATAAGCGGAATCTACTATATATATATATATATAATAACAGAGATCTCGCAAATATTTATTGGATATATATATATATATATATATATAAACAGTAGAATCCGTTTATAACGACTCTGTTTATAGCGTCCGTCCGGTTACTGCGACGAAAAACTCGTTGGCTTGGTCGGTCCCCATGCAAACTTATACAAAACAAAACCCCTTTCGGTTAGTGCGTCTTCCGGCTATAACGACGTTAAATCGTAGGTCTCTTGAAAGTCGCTATAAGCGGAATCTACTGTATATATAACAGAGATCTAACAAATATTTATTGGATATATATTTTGTATAATTCTTAAAAATTTCTTCATTATTTCTTGATTATTTTTTGATTATTTCTTGATTATTTCTTGACTATTTCTTGATTATTTTTGGACTATTTCTTTAAGTTTACACACGATTAATTTAATAGAACATTTGAAAATGTAAAAACAAATCAATTGTTGTTAATAATGACTTTCCAATTAATTGTAAGTGTATGTGTGTGTCTGTGTGTGTGTGTGTATGTGTGTGTGTGAGTATAACATTTGGTATCATCACACGCCCATGTAAACCTCCCATTGCCTTGACTGCCTTGGCTGCCTGCTCGTAAAACAATAACAATTGACATTAACCATATATGGGGATGGCAAACCATTGAAATTATACTAATATTTATCTATATATGTATGTGTATGTATATGTGTGTGTGTGTGTGAGTAAAGTATGTTCAGTGTAATGAACTTGTCAGCCATGTTTTAGGGTGTGTGTGTGTTGGCTCTTGTCGACCAAAGAAAGTCATAGACATAAAGACAGACAAATAGACAAAGAGTCAAACGACAGACGCATAAGTACAATGTATATTAAGAAAGAGATAGAAGATATATATGAATACAACTGATGAATACAATATTGAGTACAAAGTCTCTCTCTCTCTCTTTAACCACATAATGACTATTCAAATTGTAAGAAGTTAAAGAGTTAGCTAGGCTGCGCTCTGCTCCATTTGTTTTCAGGCCGATTGAGATTCATTTGATAGTCTGCTTCTGCTTCTGCGTTGTCGTAAGACTTGCTATGTATTTGTAGCATAGGTAATCCATTTGGCTTGCTGATATCTTTTGCAGCTGTCACAGACATACAGTCTGATTGAAAAGTATGCGCACACTTGGCCATTGAGAGACACTCTAACTTCAAACTTTTGCCTTTGCCTTTGCCAGCTGTGCTTTGCTATTTTACTAACGCCTGTACCCCTCCCGAAAATCTGTAATCTGAATCCGTATCCGAATTCGAAAACCCGAAACTCCAAAACCAAAGCCTTGTGGGCTGACTAATGAAACACAAGCCAATAATTTAGTAAGTCTTACCTACGCATGCGCAGTTCAACTTACAGTGTCTCCCTGTTTCTCTCTCGCTCTCTCGCGCGCTCTCTCTCTCTTTTTGTCTGTCTTACTGTCGATGCCTCAACAATTGTCACAGCGTACAAGAAGCATAACAACGAACAAGACGAAATATGTTTAAATACAAAGTACAAAAAAAAATAAAAATAAAAAAAAATAAAATATCACACGACGCACTTTGTATGCTCTAACTTGAAGATTTAAGTTTAGTTGAAGCTTAGTATGCTGCATAGCGCATACAAAATATAAAGGGACAACAACAAGAAAAAAAACAATACAAAAATGTCACTGAACTCGCGCAGAGTGTGCGACGCGCGCGCGCTCGCAATGCTTTTTTTTTCCAGCATATGTTTTTTTTTTTTGGGTGTAGGCCAAGCTTGAGCTGGAAAGTAAACAAAGGCACGTTTACTACAGCGAGTGTGTGAGAGAGAGGGAGAAAAAAATACTAAGATTTTTTTTTTTATATTTTTTTTTTTTTTAGCTAGTTACAATTGTAAGTAGCACACGACGGTGACGTTGGCAGCGACGTCTGCGCAGGCGCGCAAGCTAGCGAGCGCGCGCGTGTGCGTCATGAAATTAGTTTATTTGTTTGCATAAGTCGTTTGTATATGTATGTGTGTGTGTGTGTGTGTGTGAGTGTGTGTTGTTATTGTTGTAACAATTTCTAATAAATTTGTTGTTGGCAGCCAGCAAGCAGCGCCAGTGTCATGCACACCTGGAGCATAATTCGCCAGCCATGAGTCAATTTCCGTCAGCTGCGACGACGACAACAACAACGACGACGACAACGTCGCCTCGTCCAAATTATAACAAAATTGTTCAACTTATATATATATATATATATATATATATATATATATTGCTAGTACTATGAATAATAGAAAAACTGTCGACAAATATAACAACAGCAACAACAGCAACAGGAACAAAAGAAAAAGCTAAAATCAAATGCATAAAAATGTTGAAAATACCAAAAAAAAAACTTGAAAAGCAACGCAATTTCATTTTAAGGTTTTCTACTTGTAGCTCAAAACTCAATAATAATAATAATAATAATTAAAAATAAGTATAAGAATGAGTCTAAGAATTGAGCATGAGAATCAAAAATAAAATAAAAAATAAAAACCTAAAAAAAAAAAACCGAAAAAAAAATAGAATATGGAAAATACTTTAGAACAATAAACACTCTACAAATCAATGTGCGGCGGATGCCACTTGAGTTTTAGACGTAGACACTGGCGCAGAGTATGAGATAGAGAAGGCAAAGAGAGAGTGAATGAGAGAGAGAGAGAGAGAGAGAGTGAGAGAGAGAGTGAGAGAGAGAGAGAGAGTGAGAGCGAAAGAGAGAGAGAGAGTAATACCAATTGTAGCGTATAAAGTATTTGTTGTTGTATTTCATCTTAAGATTTTTCTTATTGTTGTTGTTGCTTTCGTTTGAATTTTCTTGGGGAATTTCGGCTATGAATTTTATTTTTTGGCCACTTCAACGTTCGATGACATTTCAGTTTTAGGTTTTTTTTTTTATTTTTGGTCGATTTCTTTTAGTATTTTTTACTCATTGTAATTATAATAAAAAAACATAAATTTATGCTGAGAAGTAGAAGAAGAGAGAGAGAGAGAGAGTGGGAAGCAGTAGAAGCTATGGCTTATGCTGCAGTAGACTAACGAAGCTTCAAAGTCATGCTTAAGGCGAAGTGCATGCCTAAGCCTATGCTACCTTATAAGTACAACAACTATTTCAAGGGTATTTCATGGAAATAGAACACTTGGAATTTTGTTAAATCATTTCATTTTTTAATATTTCCAGTTACAATATGCTAAAAAGATGCCTAAATAAACAAAAGTAATAACAGACAATATATAGAAACTATATAGACAGATATATATAGAGTAAGAGAGAGAGAGAGAGACAAGTCTGCCCTTCTATTAAATATAGCTGTACTTATATAGAGCCTATAAAAGTAATTTTGTGTTTTTGGCAGCAGTTTAAGCTTGTGTCTGAACTGTAACGTGACTTTAACTTCTTTGACAAAAAGCAAAAAAATAAAATAAAATAAAATAAAAAAAAAATAGTTCACTGTACTAAGTGCAGGGAATGAGGAATGAGTAGGAGGCAGAAGTAGCAGTCACGGGGGCAGTGGCGGTGGCAGTGACAGTTGAAGGAGGCAGCGACAGTTTGAGAAGGCAGCGACAGTTGGCGGAGACAAGAGTAAGAAGCAGGCAGCAGCATATACTACAATAACTTTGTTAATTTGCCGTAATTACTCTTGTCACACACACACACACACACACACATAGAGAGAGACATACAACTAGAGAGTAAGTGAGTGAGAGAGAGGGGTGAGTGTGCGAGTAAGAGAGACTGACTTTTTTGACTGCTTGTTGTGGGCCTTACAATGCCGTGCTTTATTTTAAGGTACAAGGTTAAGAAACTAACACACACACACACACACACAAATATATATACAGAGAGTGCGAGAGAGAGAGAGAGAGAGAGACATATGTGTCGCAGTGTGTAGGTTCCACAAGCACTAACAATAATTATTTTTGGTTTTAATATTAAAAAAAAAAAACCAAAGAGATAGAAAGAGAGAGAGAGAGAGCGAGAGAGCGAGAGAGGGAAATAGAGAATAAATGCTATATAGTTTTGTACGCAGAGTTATTGTACAATATGATAGACGATATAAACCAGTTTCGTTTTTTACTTATTTTTTTTTATTTATTTTTTTTTTTTTAATTTTTTTGCTGTTTAATTTCAATGCTTAAAACTTACAATTGATTGGACTGTGATTATTATTATTATTTTTACTAGTTTTATCTATATAAACATTATTGTTATTGTTATTGTTAGCCGTCAACATTTTAGAGTGGCTAACAAATTTTTTTTTTTTTTTTCGGCTAAAATAAACATAAAACATTAAGTTTATATATTTTTACTACATAAGAAGAGATTCTTGCGAATGATAGTAAAGTCTATAAAGAAGTGCGAATGTAAAAATGCTTGAAAATATATATAAGAAATATTGGTAGAGTTTAAGCTTAGTAGTTAGTGAGCTATATGTATATTATATATGTATAATATATTTTTCTATATATTTCTATAAATTTTTAAATATTTTTAAATATTTTTAAATATTTTTATATATTTTTATATATTTTTATATATTTTTATATATTTTTATATATTTTTATATATTTTTTTATATATTTTTATATATTTTTATATATTTTTATATATTTTTATATATTTTCATATATTTTTATATATTTTTTCCTGCTCTTCCCGAAGATATATTGATTTTAGGCAGCATATTTTAATGTCTATAAGGAAGCCTGACAGAGCCAAGCCATAGGAACAATTGGTCAAAATTGAAGTATTTGCATGAAAGACTTTTCTGCTGGTAGAGTTTAAGCTTAACAATCAGTGAGATATATGTATAAAATATATACATATATATTCTATATATTTTTGCTAGGCTTTAAATTAGCATAAATCAAGTTATAGAAATATTTTATTTTGTCTTCATGAAGATATATTAATTTTAGACAGCAATATGTAATGTCTATAAGGAAGCTTGCCAGAAACTCTTAATGCTCAAATAGCCGAAGTCTTTGTATGAAAAACTTTTCTATTTGTTAAGCTAGCCGCTTGAAACTTGCAAAATTTGAGCCTAGTAATGTTTTTTTTTACTTATCTGCCAAATTTGAAGTAAACCCGACAAATATATATAGTCGGCATCAAGCAAATGTTTAGCCAAGAATAATTGTAAAAAAAGCATATGAAATATACATCAAGACATAGATCATTTTGTTTTTTTTCTTGAACTGACTTTGATTAGCTATAGTTGCAAATATATATATATATTATATATATATATGCATTGATAGATATATACATATATATATATCGTTCTATATTTATTGTGTTGAGTCGCGCATTTGCGCTGACACCTTTCATTAACATAGTTGTAATTAAATGTGCGCCAAGCTGTTAATTATTGCATTTTGCATACTCGTATTTATATGTCAGTTTAGTAATGAAAGTATCTTATATAGATACACGATATTATACAGTATACAGCATTCATAGTTTCTCTCATTCTCTCTCTCTCTTTTACATCCTATATAACAATTATATATTGGCCACGCCTTGCATTTTAGTCATAGCCTTTTATTTTTGCCATTTTTTGTTGTGCGCAAAAAACAAAAAAAATAAATAAATTTATTATCAAGTATTTTTATTTTTATTTTATTTATTTTTTTTTTTTATTATCAAGTATTTCCCTTAATTTTTTTGTTTAAATATTGCGTAGAAATAATAATCATAATCATAATAATAATTTTCACAATATTCAATGACTAAGTTTCTTACCTAAACTATATACATATATTTATATATGTATATGAATATTTATATATATATAAACGACTTGTATATAGCCATTAAAATACTTATACACATCCATTGAAACATTCCTTCATATACATACTATATTATGTTATATATATATATATATGTATATATACATATGTATGCAAATTGTAAATCAGATACGGCATAAAAATATTGAACACATGGCGCAGCGTTAAGAGAAGTTTTTGTTGCTCTGCACAATAAGCAGCAAATGGCTTGACGGGAGGGAGGGGGAATACTGTAGAGGAAATCAAGTATAATGAAGGCAATGGAGTGGTAGTGGGGGTGGGGGTACAAGTACAAGTAAAGGCTAAGAGCTGAGAAGGGAGACGAAAAAGAAAAAAAAAATAATAAAAATATCGAAATGAAATGAAATTAAATAAAGCACAATAAAACGTACTTAAAGATTGACGATTTGTGCCAGCGTCGTCGCTCGCTTGCACAGTGGTTCAAAATGTGCGAGTAAATATTTTTTTTTGTAAATTTTATGAAAATTATTTTTATGAATAAATTAAATTATACTAGAGCACAAAATTATTTAAGAATATGTTGAAAACTCTAAAAGCTGCAACAACATTTTGCTCATAGAAAACTTTAAATTTGAGCAATTGTAACTATGACAGCTATATAATATAATTATCTAAATTTGCATTGAAAATTTTATTAGAATTTTTTTTAAATTATATTAAAATTTAGAAAAAAATTTTACAAAATTTTATATATTTTTTACAAAATTTTATATATATTTTTGCTTTGCAAAACAAATGCTAAATTTTTTTAAATTATATTAAAATTTACAAAAATGTTATATATTTTTTACAAAATTTTATATATTTTTTTTCAAAATTTTATATATTTTTTTACTGCAAAATAAATGCTAATTTTTTTTAAAATTATATTAAAATTTAAAACTGTTTTTCAAAAATTTTATATATATTTTTTTTGCAAAACAAATTAAAGACAATACTTAGCACACTGTGCGCAACGCTTTAAAATTATTATTATTTTTTTTTTTGGGGTAGCGCACAGAGCACATGTGAGTAGTATGTGAATATGTATGTATATATGTAAGTAGTTGCTTATATGGCTTTTAATACATTTATATGTACATATATGCGTTTGATTATAAGTGAGTGTGTGAGTGAGTGTGTGTGTGTGAGTGTATTCATTATATTATTCAAGTATGTATACGATCTCAATATAATTGGCTGTCAGAGGCGACGTTTGATCGCCTTCCAACAACAAGAATAACACAAAATGTCGGCAGCTGTTGCCTCGATGCTTGCTGCTCCCTACCATTCTCTCACTCTCCCTCTCTCTCTTACTGCATGTGTGTGTGTGTGTGTGTTTGTGTGTGAATTTGTTCTTAATTTTATTCAAACTTTTTCAACAATATTTTTTTTATACTTAAATTTTTTTGATATAAATGCATTTTGAGTCTTTTGTTATTCATAATTTCATTCTTTCTTTTATATATATTAAGCCACGCCTACTCCCGCAACCCCTCTTCCTCCCTCTATTTAGCTGCTGTCTGTTGGCTGTTTGGCTAATTGAAAATCAATTAATGTGGCCGCATATTGAAATCATATTGATCGTTGTCAGAGTCTCGAATGTCAGAGAGAAATGAATAAAATAATAAAATAAAATAAAAAATAAAATAAAAAAAAACAAGCTTGAAATCCTTTTGTTTTTATTACTTATTTTTAGACGTGTGTGTGTGTGTCTGTGTGTGTGTGTGTGTATTATTGATGTGTGGAATTCAAGTCGAAAAATAAAGTTCAATGTATCTTCAAGTGTGTCTCAAGCGAACGGCACAACTTTTGCATTTACAATTAGTCGAGGGAGGGAGAAATTGCTAAATTGGGATTTTTATTTTTTTATATTTTGCAAAATATTCATAATGCGCATTTGATATACATATAAATAATAACTAATATATATATAATATATAATATATAATTTTTAATTTCTTTGTTTTGCAGGTGAATAAACAGTATACGGCCAACGATCTGGAGGCATTTATGAAAATCGCCGCCAACTGGCAAAGTTCAAATCATAATTTGCTGGAAGGTGTCGATATAAAAACAGGTAATAAAATAATAAATATTTTATAAATATCGCTTCAACATAACCTAACAAATTTTATATATATTTTTTTTTATTTATAGAAATGACACAATATATGAACAGTCCATCAATGAACATGTATAAGAAACGTGAACGTACACAAAATTGGAATCATCAAGAAAAGAAATACTTGCTGGATCTATGCCGCAAGGATATGCGTATTATAGAGAATAAACGTTTAGATGCTGGATTAACAGCTGTTAAAAATAAAGCATGGAAAATAATACATCAAAAATTTTCAAATCAATTTGGCACAGATCGCACATGTAATCGTCTCAAAGAGCAATGGCGACGCATGAAAGGTAACTATAAAAAAAAAAAACTCCTAATAATTTATATATTATATCTATAATATCCCTCCCTCTCTCTTTATCTCTTTCATACAATAGCCTGCACACGCAATGAAATACTTGATTATAATAATCGTTTAGCCAGATTTGGTGCTGAAGTTGCCGATCGTAAGAAACCATCACCCTTTACCTTTGAAGTTTGGGATTTTATGCAGGAAGCAAAGAAAGCCTGTAAATCGGAGGCACTCGATGGCATTGATTATTCCAAAATACCTTTAGCCTTGGAAGAAGATTTCGAATATCGTGATGATTATAAATTTAATGCCGATGAGCATGATATGGACGAGTAAGTGAAAATTTAATAAATTTTGAATTAAATTTACAATAATATTAAATATTATTTTCTATTTAACAGCAGTCGCACACCGCCACAGGAATTATGTGATGTTGATATCAAGGAAGAAGAAACTAATGAGACCTTTAATGAGACCTACAATAATCATAGCATCGATATGCATGGCAATGGCGAACGTCTTAGTGTTTCACCCAATCACAGTCGCAATGGTTTACATGAACCCGAAAGTCCAGCAGCAATTTCTACCATGGATACGAGCAGCGTTAGCGGCGCTTTTATGACACCTAATGGCAATGATATGTCTGGCTTTCAGCCTAGTTTTAATATGAATAATATATCAGCAACATTGGAAGCATTAAATGCGTTACGTACTGGACAATTTCCAACAGCAGCTGCAGCAGCAGCTGCTGCTATACAACAGCATCAGGCACAAGCACAAGCAGTTGCATTGCAACAACAACAACAGCAGCAACAGCAACAGCAGCAACATAATAATAATAATAATAACAATAATAATAATAATAATAATAATAATGAAGATGATGATGATCTATTGAAACCTATGGCAAAACGTCAACGTACAAGCAGCGGTAGCATGCATAGCGATCAGGAGCAAACATTGCCATTGCCATTGGCAACAACAGTTGCTGCAGATAGTCAAGCGCTGGAACGTTGTGGAAATGCAGCAACAATTGTTGGCATACCAAGCAATAACAGCAGCAGCAGCACAAGCAGTAGCAACATTAACAATATTATCAGCAATTGCAACAACAACAATAACAACAACAACACAAGCAGCAGTAATAGCAACAGCAACAGTATCAGTAACAACAACAACAACAGCAACACATTAAGCAACAGCAACAATAGCATTGCAATAGCAAATGGCATAACAGCAACTGTTGGCAATTCATTTGAGCTACGTCTGTTTATGGAAATGCAAAGCAAGGAGCATATGCTACGCATGAAAATACTTGAGGTGCAATTGCAGGCGGCTAAACATAGTCGTGATCTTGTTGAAATTAATAAGACATTGGCATTGCAAAAGCTACAGGAATTGGCTAGCAAACGTTTGCCCAGTTAGAGTTATCATCATCATCATCATTGTCATTGTCAATGTTGTCAATCATCGTTTTTGATTGTTGTTTTAGTTATTAACTGTTACACAATTGTGTAGCACGTGTTGCACATATTGCACACACATTTTTTTATAGGGCGTAGCTAAAGTTAATATCTTTTAGTCTAAGCATTTCTTTTTTGATTTATCAGTTTTTATAACAGACCGAGTGACAGAGATACACACACACACAGAGATACACAGAGACACACACAGAGACAGTCGTACATACATATATTGAGCTGCATTCACAACATTCCTGGCATTATTTTGACCAGTATTTAACAAAAAAAAAAAAAAAGAAAAATATTTAAAAAAAAAAGCTAGAAGCACACACAGACACACACACACACATATAGCCAAACAAACTGTTAGACAGACAGATTTTTGGCAGCTCATTTTCAATTTGTATGCAGCTGCAGCGGCGCACAAAAGTATGCCATATTATTTTTATAAATGTTACAAAACAAAAACAAAACAAAAAAACTTAAATCGTACGCCAATCACACATACATATACACACATACAGCCTACCTCACACATACATAAACACACACACACACACACACATACATCTAAGTAGTGTTTGCTTGGCATTGTGGTGCATTTTTTTTGTGTCTCTAGACTTGACCAAGTCAAGGAATTTTTTATGCATATAAAAACAACAGGCACGCCTCAATTTATGCTCTCGCCCTTGCACAACGAACTTGCGCCAGCAGCAGCAGCAGCAGCAGCAGCAGTATGATTAGCAGCAGCAGCAGCAGCATAAGGCAACCCGCATTCAAAGTTTTTAGTTTGTATTTAGTTTTTAGTTGTAGATTGTAGACTTTTTACTAGATTATAGCTTGTAGTCGTACTGTAACTGTACTTGTAAAACTCACAGCTCTCCAAGTTGCTCAAAATGTACACACACACAGACACACACACACACACACAGAGACATACATACAAAGACAGACAGACAGACAGATGAGACAGATAATGATATAAATATATGTACATGCATACAGACAAGCACACGAAATTACTTACCACAAATGTATTTTAAAATGTACTTATACTTTTTTATAATATATAGTGTATATATATATGTATATATATATGTATATGAACAAACATATATCAGTTTATATATATATATATATTTATATATAGATTATATATATTTTTGACATCAGTTCGACTAACGAAATGCACAAAAATAAAAAAAAAAAAATAAAACAAAAAACTTTATAAACTTTTTTTTAGGCTTTAAGTTAAACACACACACACATATACACACATACATGATTATCTATTATCTATGATATATACATATATATATATATAATTTGATTTCAATGCTGATTTGTATTTATTCTGTATAGTTTTTATGTTTTTTCTCTCTCTCTATATCTCTCACTCTCTATCTAACTATCTTTCTCACACTTGTGTAAATGCCATATGAATTTCCCCAACTGTAAACTGTAACTGTAAACTTCACAAAAGTTGTTAAGCAAACTATAAAGAAATATATATATATATACTATATATATATAAACCTTAACCTACAAATAAAAATAAAAGAAATGAACAAAAAGAAAAACAACAACAACAATAATAATTGCAAAAGCAAAATAAGCTAAAGAAGTAGAAGAAGAAAAAGGAAAGAAAAGAAAGAAAAAAAAAAAAACGTTGTATATGAATTGAAAGAAGCAGCATTTGATTTTGATTTGGATTTTGGCTTTTTTTTTTTTGGATTTTTTTTTTGGAATTTATTTGTTTCTTTTATTTCTTTTAGTTGATTTTTTTTTCATCCCATATATGTAAAGCTTTTTCCAGGCTATTTGTAAATGATAAATGCAAAACTATTTTGAATAAAAAAAAAAAAAAAAAAAAAAATTTAACTGAACAATAATTTATATCTGTGGACAATTGACTCTTCTTTGAAATATTTTTCAGGACTTGATTTTGGGGGTTTTTTTTCTTTTTTTTTTTTATTTGATTTTCAGATTTTTCAGCTTTTCTGATTATTTTTGCTGGTTGCTTCAACATTACGCTCCTTGGCGACAGATAGTAAACGTTTATTACTTTGCAATTTCGATGTTACATATTTCTCCTGCAATGCAATATATTCACCAATTAATTGCAACATTTTTCGTCTCTATAAAATATAAAGGAATATGTAAGAGATAGAGCTGCATATATATATATAATACTTGCAACTTACGCGCACCAAGCCAGCTATCTGTTTGCCCCAAGCTGCACGATTCTATATAGCGAGAGATACAAGAGACAATGACAAATATGTTCAAGTATTACTATCAATATCTGGTACTTACTTTCTGTTCTATTGCCTTACGCTCATCTTCGGATAACATGCGCAGCGGTGGTGTCAATGGATTACGTTTATTTCCCAAATAATTTACCACACATCGTTGTCTAATGCTGAAGCCCCACATGATGATGTCTTGGAATTTAGAATTTTGTTATAGTTGAGCGCGAAGTTGGAAGGTATATTGAGGGAGAGAATATTGTATGCGTGAGGCGTTAATAGAAAGGTGAGTTGTAATATTTAAAGATGTCCTAATAACTCACTGCCTCTCTCTCTCTCTCTACAGTGCCCTCTCATACGCTTTCTCTGTGTATTGCTGTGTACGAATTAAAAATAAAAACTAAAACGAATATATGAATATATGAATATACTATATACATACATATATACATATACATATATATATAGATATATAGATACATTTATATATACAAACTTCGTATTTCAATGTTCTGCTTGCTGTGTTATTTCTTTATCATGATTTTCCATAGCTTTTTCTTTCACTTTCATAATCGAAATTTCTGGCTTCTTAATGCTTTTCGTTACTCTCGGATCTAGTTTTGAACGTAATTTTTTCAACTGTTCATATTGCTAATATAGATAATATAGAAGATATATATAATATAAGATATATATATGTGTAATATGTAAAGCATACGCACAATTCTAAGGAAATACATTTTTTGTGCATCCTTTGTATGATAGACACAGCGTCCTTGTGGTGCTGCTGTTTCCATCAAACTATTGGATCCAAATAATTTCATTAAACGCATCATTTTTTTTGTTTTTTTTTCAATAATTTCAGCTAATAATTTTCAATAAATCAAAATAAAATTAAACAAAATATAAAAAATTTTATATCAAAAACACTTTTAATTTTGAAATTATAGATAGTTTTTTTTCTACATATATTATATACTTATATATATATATATATTTATTTATTTATTTATTTATATATATACATATATATATATATATTACACATACATATAATATATATGCGTATATATATATATATATATATTATTGTGTGTGTGTATTTGTATAATACAATAAAAAATTTCGACAGTAATTTCAATTCAATTTGTTTTTTTTGTTTGCATTGCCTACTCGGTCAATAGTTGTCCTCCATAAATTATCATCGTGAGCATCACCAAAACACATTATGATCATCATCATCATCATTAGATTTATCGCCATTATTATCATTATTATGATTTAATCAAATTGATGATTTTTTGTCCATACATTTTTTTAAACATGTTAATTTTTTAATATTTTTTTTCCTTTTTTTTTTTTTTTTGTTTATTTGCAAGCAATTGTTTGATTTTTCTTGATTGATTTGTATGCGCTTTTGTTCTTGATCTTCAAATTGATAATTGCCATATTATAAAGGTCTAAATCAATTTGAATTAATTTTTTTTTTTTTTGGTTTTTTAAGAATTCCACATTCTTCATGATTAAAATAATTTTGTATCGCCTAAAATAAAATTTTTAAAATAATTATTAAAAGGTTTTTTTTTTTGAAATTATTAATGTCTCATTATCAATACTCACTGCAAATCGGTTATAAAAAAAAAAAAATTTCCTCGAGGTTTTCGAAAAGACAAAAAAAATCTCTTAGTACTTGTAAAACGAAAATCAAACACATGCTTTCCAAATGTTTTCCATAAGTTATAAATAAAAAAAAAACACTTAAAATAAGTAATACGAAAAAAAAAGAATAAATTAAATAGAAATACACAAATTAAATAGAAACAAGCAAAAAAAAAAAATTTGGATATCAAAATTATTCTAGCTTGGCTACAAGCCGAAAGACAATCAATAGAAATGATCGATCAAAAATTTTGCATCCTTTTTCACGTTTTGCTTTCTTTTTCTTTTTACCTATTTTTTTTTTTTTTTGTTTTTTCATTAAATTCTACATTTTGTTAATAATCCTTCTTCAATTCCTTTTCGGCTTTATTCAATTTCTTATCGATATCCATTTTCTTATCCAATTCATCACGTTTTTCCAGCGCTTTCTTTTTCAATTTAAGTAGCTGATTATGTTGCTTTTGTATATGAAAGATAAGATATATATATATATATATATAAAGAATAACGATCAACAATAAAATACTAACAATTTTTAGAAAATATACGTTCTCACTTGCTTTGGCTCGATCATAGAGATAATTGGAGTAATGTCTGTAAAATAGTTTGGTTTAGTCTTTCGATTGTACCAGGGATAATCAGGGATACTTACTTGAAGGGCTGTAGATAGCCGACATTAAGTTGTGGTCGCCTTAATAATGAAAGTACGCCTTCGAAAACAATACCAAGTGAATTGTTCATATTGACGATTAACAAAAACAACAGCGAGATGTATTTCAAATTTTTTTTTGTTTTTTTAATTTAATTTTTTTTTTTTTTTTATAAGAACAATTTATATAAATTACATGATATATTTTCTAGGCTGAAAGATTTCTCAATGAACACTAGAATGAAATTATAGTTTGATATAAATGACAGTTACTACAAAGTATATATGTGCTTGAACAGTAATCTGATTCTGACTTCTCATATGTGCTAATATTTCAGTCAATATTTAATTTCGAAATATATTCTTTTAATAGCTGATACATCCGATAACTTGTATGGGTATATGTTATAATCGGTATAATTAATCTTAAATGATGCTATTCAAAATTATTACATAGTTTAATTATTTATTTTCCAAAAAAATATATATATCTCTATATATATATATACAATAATTTATATTTATATCATTTCACATTATGAATTTTCACAATTTTGATTGCAATTGTTTCGCTCTTGAGATTTATTTCCTTTCTTTTGCTTGGCACTTCTATTCTTCTTTTCATTCTCATCACTTTTATCAGCCTTCTTTTTTTCATTCTTATTCTCTTCCTCATCCTCATCCTCATCATCCTGATTTTTTTTCTTCTTGTCCAACTGATTTAATTTCTTACGCAATGTTTCCAATTGTTGACGTTGCTAAAGAAAAAAGTTTTAGATGCATTTTTTTTTTTTAGCAATATTAATTAACTAACCTGTCGTAAGAAATGCTCATTCTCTTTCTTAGCTCCTCTATCTTTAATGTCATCAATATATCTAAAATTTTATATATATTATATATACATCTGTATTTTCATTCCCAAGCAACTTACCTGGCTACTGGATTATATACAACTGATGTGTGCGGCAAAATTGGCGTATTTATTTTTGAGAATTTTGAAAAAATTTTTGTTAACATTAACATTTTAAACCTCCGAAAATGTAGAAAAAAAAATAAATAAAATTATTAAAAAATTTTGGATATTTATCTGAAGCTACGACAGCAAGGAATCCGAAATGGAATTGTCAAAATACAAATATTGAAACTTAAAGGAAAGCTAAATAAATCAATAAAAAAAAAATACAAAACAAAACAAAATATTGTATTACATATTATAATTTTATTATTACTAGAATTTAGATTTTGATAGCACATGATTTATGTTATGTTATGTTATGAATGGTCAATGGTTGTGTTGAAGGTCAGCTAATTTTTGTATTTATTTCTTTCTTGATGTATAATTGTTTTTACTGCCAAAGGGGAATTATGGATAAATTCAATGTGAAAACTGTGAAAAATTGTTTTCATTTTCATATTTTTTTTTTTCATCTTGAAATAAATCAATTTTTGACACTTCTCTTATGTCTTGGTGTATCCATAGTCATTTTATTGTTTTCATTATCATTATCATTATCATTATCATGCTGTTCCTCTTCTTCTTGTTTTATTGTCTTCATTTTATTATTATTCTGCATTATTTGCTTATTATCCATATCAAATTCCAACTGTTTGATGCTGCGAGTTAAATCGGTCAACATGGACTCGGCGCAACGCTGTTTCTGCATCAGTGTTTTGCAGCGATTCTCCAATGTATGACGCTCCTATATTATTATTAATAATATATAAAAATATATTTTGTAGAATTAATATAAATTTTTTTTACCAAACTTAACTCCTCCAGTTTCAGGTCGGGGCTGCTACCAAGTATATTATTTACATTGAAACTGCTTTTCAATAATATTTTGCTAAATTTCATAAAAAAAATAGAGCTTGTAAATATAAATATATATAGTATAGCTTGCAACCTACCAATTGGCTAAATCTTTGGTTTGTTTTAGAATTTTATGAATTAAATTCGACATTGCAATCAAAAAAAAAAAATAATAAATAAATAAAATACACAATATAGAGAGGAACACAATATCAAATACTGAAATATTACTGGAAACTGAAATTCAAATTCAATTTATCATAACTGACATTTTATTTTTATTTTTTTGTTTTTTTTTCGAAAAAAAAAAATTTATATTCGTTAAAAATGACAAACAACTCTGGCAAACAAAATTTGTAGCATACTTTTAGGGCGCACATTAAATGATGCTGCTCTGCAGTGGCAACAAACAGCGAAAAAGTGCCAGTGTTTGGTGCGTCTATATATTATATTAAAATGCTGCATACTTTTAGGCAGCAAATAGAATTTATTATTAATTGCCACAAAAAGTATTTGAATTTAAATTATTTAATAGTTACGCCAACTAATTTATTTATTCTTTTATTTTATTACATTTTTCATTAATATATTTTAGGATTTACATTGAAATGAATCTTTTTTTTCTGTTTCACTTTTCTCCTTTTGTTCCGTATTTGATTTTGGCTTGTCTTTGTCCGTACGACTACGTAATTTTTCTTTAATACTTTCAATTCTTTCTTGCAATCTTTCAATTTTTGAATCAATTAATCTTCGATCATCATCAACTTTGCTCCTTAATTTCGCTGGTGGCTTACGCATCTTTCAAAGTAAATTATTATATAAGTATAAAAAACAAAAAACAAAAAAAAAAATACAAAGAACTATTTAAATTACAAACCAATTTCAATCTAAACTGTCGACCAGGTTTACTTTGATCTAAAAATATTATCTTATCACTGAAACTAATAAAAAAATAAAAGTAATAAAAAAAAAAAAAAATATAACGTTTAAACATTTAATTTGCATATTTATAAAAAAAAATATATGTATATATTCCGCAGCAAAACTCACTTAAAATGTTGAGCATAATTTAATATTTGTGGGCGAAGAATTCGTTGAGTGCGTCGCAAGACAAAGCTTAATGATAAATCCATAATAATTTCAAGCAAAAAAAATAAAGAAATAAATAAATTTTTTTTTTTTTTTTTTTTGGAATTTTGAATTTTGTGTAATGAGTATTTTAAAAAAAAATAACTCTGAACCAGAAAGTGACAACAAAAGTTATGACTGAGCATTTGTTGCTTAGTTTAAAAAAAAAAAATAATAAATAAATAAATGAGTTGAGAATGTTGTACATTTGTACTATGGTAAATGACTTGTCTTCTTGTGCTCATCATTCTTTTTTTTAATGCTTTCGATTTGTTCATCAAGTTTACCCATTTTCTCATTTATTAATATACGTTCCTTAATTATCTTTTTTCGTAATTCCTTAAGATGTTCCCTTTGCTAAAAAGTTAATAAAATATGTAAAAATATTCAGATTAAATATATATTATATATCTAGGTGTCATACCGTTTTTAAGAAGTCTACATTATCTTTAGCCTTATCCACTTCAAAAATTTTCTCCGAATATCTAAAAAAATGACAAATTATTATTAATTACAATTGTAATTAAGACTAATTATATTTTATATGTATAACTTACTTTAACACTCGCTGTGAATATGCTTGCTGCGGTTGCAAAAACTTTATGCTTCGTATTGCAATATTATTAACAATTTGCAATATCTGCGTCATGGCTCAGTTATAACAGTAAATTTAGAACAATATACAGAAGATACGAAAAAAAAAAAATTGAAATAAAAATTTGTAAGATATTTTCCCAGAAATTTTTTGAATATTAGTTTAAAAAAAAAAACACAAAAAAAAAACAAATAAATTGAATACTAAAGCAATGGCAAGTTGATGAAATAAATTAACAGTTTATTTACAGTTATATTTGATCGGAAATTTATGTATATATATATATATATATATATATATATTATTATAATTCGATATATAGTATATATGTATTATAGTATAAGTCATAAAAGTAGAAGTATCTTAGGCATACATAGTCTTTGGCCGACCAGGCTGACGTATTGGTGCATCATAGATAAATGGACGATTTGCCTTGGGCCTTGAACCGCCAGAACCACCACCGCCTCTCCAACTGTTACCGCCACTGTCACGTGAAGGATTTGCCCAAGCACCAGTGAATCCTTCAAGTATGGCAAACAATGCCAACAATAAACTGCAAAGCGTTATACAATTCATTCTAACTTCTAGCAATGTATTATTTCGAATGTAGCTGCACGATGTGAAACATTCGCTTTAAATACTCGTCACTTGACGATCCGTAGAGTTTACATTTTTCTTTCGTTTTGTTTTATAGTATTTCTGCTTGCTTCGGTAAATCACCGGTTGTGTGATTTTTTTTCTGTTTTGTTTTGTTTTGTTATATTTGCTGGATTTGCGGGGTTAAGCTGATAACGCGCCTTACATCACAATTCATGATTTCGCGTTGCTTTCGGTGCTATGAATCTTCTCTTTAGTATTTGATAATACTTGCATCACTTGATTATTATTATTGCTATTCTTGGTTTCAGTTTTCATTCTATTATTTTGTGATTTTTTTTTTAATTGACTTTCATTATAATCAATATCGAATTCCATTTGTTTGATGCTTCGTGATAAATCACATAGTACAGCCTCGGCACTACGTTGTTTTTGTATTAAAGACTCTGAACGTTTTTGCAACAAATTTCGTTCCTATCAAAAAAAATATATATATATGTATTTTATAGTTCATTATTATTATGTAGTAAAATGTAGTTAAAAATTGTAATTACCAAACGTAATTCATTCAATTTGATATTTAATGGATTTACCATAAAATTGGCAAATTTAAAACTATTTTTTATTAAATATCTCCTAAAAATATTACAAATAGATAAATTATTAAAAAAATTTATTTAAATTTAAATAATTATAATATGATAGATAAATCGACCCACCAATAATTCAAGTCTTTTGTCTGCCTAAGAATTTTATGTATTAAATTCGACATGTTTTATTTTATTTTTTTTTTTGTTTTCTTTTTTGTTTTTTTCTGGGCCAAGAATTTGCAAGTGACAAAAGTAAAACAATAAATTAATTATTGTATAATTTTAACGTATTACATATTCCGAATAAAACTGAAATATTTTTCAAAGTATATAATTTTAAGATATTATAAGCATATACATACATATAAATTCTCAACGATATTTACAATTATCAAGTTTACGTTGATCAAAAATCTATACAATTTATTCGTTTAGAATTACGTTTAATCTTGGCTAAGTAATATTTAATACATGTCTGCCTTAACTTTGGCTCAAATCGAGAAACTCCACCTGCAGCCAGTGCTGTGGGTACAGCCCCTTCAGCTGGTGGACTTGACCTTTTTTTTTATATTATTCTAGGCGTTGTACGAACCCACCTCACGCCAACCGACTGATCGGAGCGCCGCGTAACGGTTCTGCGTAACCTTAATATTCATTAAAAATTTATTTGTATTTCTTTCGGAATGTTCCTTTAATATTTTAGAAATTTGCTTCTTATTTTTTTTTTGACCTAATTCAGCGATGTTAACCATGTTTACCACCGGGCTCAATGGGCGGTGAACTTGGTATCGGACCTCGTGCATGTGGTGCTGTTGGTGTAACCCCCGCTGCTGGAGAACTTGATACAGCTGCATCTGCTGGCATTGCCATGATGAGATTTGGGTAGAGCAAGCTCATCAGGAAACCAACACCCAAGATTCGCCAAGAGAAAAACATTGTTCTAGCTGTTCAGTGACAATTGGTGAATAGTTCAAATCAACTGCAGCTTTTATATGTTTTTTTTTTGCCGTTAATTATAATTTATTTTTTAGAATCAATTTTATTTGAATGTTAAGTGAGGAAAATTCGTTCAAGCAGAACTAAGCCGTAAAAAAAACATGAATATATTTTTTAAAGAGTTTTAACCGAAAATATTGCGAATCGAATTACAGAATACAAACAAAAAAAATATCTTTATATAATAAATAGGAATTAATTTATTATATTATATTTTCACCTTTTACATATCTTTTTTCTATACTATGTCACCGATTTACGTAATTTTGATTAAAAATATTTCTATTTATATTTATTTTCATTTTAAATAGTTTGACACGAATTGATTGTAAATCTAATATAAATTGTTTTTTTTTTTATACTCGTATATCATTTGGATTTCATGTTTAATATTTGGTAATGTTTCTCTGACATCATTGGTTTTCTACATATTATTTATATATAAAAAACTTTTAAGCAAAATGCCATTTTAATTTATTAATTTGTTTTGTTGAAGCAATTTTTTTTTTATATTATTCTAGGCGTTGTACGAACCCACCTCACGGCCAACCGACTGTATCAATATGAATATACAGAAAGTTTTTTCTAAATGTAATGCCTCTAGTTCTTAAAGCTTACGAAATCTGTGCGTTTCAATTAAAAGATGTATATAAATTCTGCGTAACCTTAATATTCATTAAAAATTCATTTGTATTTTTTTTTTCGAAATGTTCCTTTAATATTTTAGAAATTCAGCGATGTTAACCGAGGTTACCACGGGCCTGAGGGGCCGGTGAACTTGGTATCGGACCTCGTGCATGTGCTGCTGTTGGTGTAACCGCCGCTGCTGGAGCACTTGATACAGCTGCATCTCCTGGCATTGCCATGATGAGATTTGGGTAGAGCAAGCTCATCAGGAAACCAACACCCAAGATTCGCCAAGAGAAAAACATTGTTCTAGCTGTTCAGTGACAATTGGTGAATAGTTCAAATCAACTGCAGCTTTTATATGTTTTTTTTTCTTTGTCATTAATTATAATTTATTTTTCTAGAATCAATTTAATTTTTTAATGTTAAGTGAGGAAAATTCGTTTAAGCAGAACTAAGCCGTAAAAAATTATGAATATTTCCTAAAGAGAATTTTAAGTTAATTTAAAAAAAGAAAAAAAAAAAATTATAGGGTCAGCCACGCCTCCTTATGGGTGTTACATACAAACCCAATATACTCTTGGTACCCAATGGGCACCGAGTATAAAAATATCTTTATAATAAATAGGAATTAATTTATTATTATTTATATTAATATTAATATTTATATTTATATTTATATTTATATTTATATTTATATTTACTTTTATTTATATTTATATTTATATTTATATTTATATTTATATTTATATTTATATTTATATTTAATATTTATATTTATATTTATATTTATATTTATATTTATATTTATATTTATATTTATATTTATATTTATATTTATATTTATATTTATATTTATATTTATATTTATATTTATATTTATATTTATATTTATATTTATATTTATATTTATATTTATATTTATATTTATATTTATATTTATATTTATATTTATATTTATATTTATATTTATATTTATATTTATATTTATATTTATATTTATATTTATATTTATATTTATATTTATATTTATATTTATATTTATATTTATATTTATATTTATATTTATATTTATATTTATATTTATATTTATATTTATATTTATATTTATATTTATATTTATATTTATATTTATATTTATATTTATATTTATATTTATATTTATATTTATATTTATATTTATATTTATATTTATATTTATATTTATATTTATATTTATATTTATATTTATATTTATATTTATATTTATATTTATATTTATATTTATATTTATATTTATATTTATATTTATATTTATATTTATATTTATATTTATATTTATATTTATATTTATATTTATATTTATATTTATATTTATATTTATATTTATATTTATATTTATATTTATATTTATATTTATATTTATATTTATATTTATATTTATATTTATATTTATATTTATATTTATATTTATATTTATATTTATATTTATATTTATATTTATATTTATATTTATATTTATATTTATATTTATATTTATATTTATATTTATATTTATATTTATATTTATATTTATATTTATATTTATATTTATATTTATATTTATATTTATATTTATATTTATATTTATATTTATATTTATATTTATATTTATATTTATATTTATATTTATATTTATATTTATATTTATATTTATATTTATATTTATATTTATATTTATATTTATATTTATATTTATATTTATATTTATATTTATATTTATATTTATATTTATATTTATATTTATATTTATATTTATATTTATATTTATATTTATATTTATATTTATATTTATATTTATATTTATATTTATATTTATATTTATATTTATATTTATATTTATATTTATATTTATATTTATATTTATATTTATATTTATATTTATATTTATATTTATATTTATATTTATATTTATATTTATATTTATATTTATATTTATATTTATATTTATATTTATATTTATATTTATATTTATATTTATATTTATATTTATATTTATATTTATATTTATATTTATATTTATATTTATATTTATATTTATATTTATATTTATATTTATATTTATATTTATATTTATATTTATATTTATATTTATATTTATATTTATATTTATATTTATATTTATATTTATATTTATATTTATATTTATATTTATATTTATATTTATATTTATATTTATATTTATATTTATATTTATATTTATATTTATATTTATATTTATATTTATATTTATATTTATAAAATGTCATTTTAATTTATTAATTTTTTGTGTTAAAGCAATTTTTTTTTTTTTTTATTATTCTAGGCGTTGACATAATAATGGTCCCACGACACCAAGCTGGACGAACCCACCACACGGCCAACCGACTGATCGGAGCGCCGCGTAACGAGCAACAAAAAGGATCGCTTGCAGTGACGTTACCTAACGTCTGATATAAAAATAATCATGATCTTGAATATACAGAAACATGAAACTAATGAAATGCCTCTAGTTCTTAAAGCTTACGAAATCTGTGCGTTTCAACTAAAAGATGTATATAAATTCTGCGTAACCTTAATATTCATTAAAAATTCATTTGTATTTTTTTTTTAAATGTTCCTTTAATATTTTAGAAATTCAGCGATGTTAACCGAGGTTACCACTGGCCGGAACAGCCGGTGAACTTGGTATCGGAGCTCGTGGTGCCCCAGGTGCTGCTGTTGAAGCAGCAGCATCAGCAGCAGCTGCATCTGCTGGCATTGCCATGATGAGATTTGGGCAGAGCAAGCTCATCAGGAAACCAACACCCAAGATTCGCCAAGAGAAAAACATTGTTCTAGCTGTTCAGTGACAATTGGTGAATAGTTCAAATCAACTGCAGCTTTTATAGGTTTTTTTCTTTGCCGTTAATTATAATTCATTTTTCTTGAACCAATTTAATTTTCAATGTTAAGTGAGGAAAATTCGTTTATGCAGAACTAAGCCGTAAAAAAAACATGAATATTTCCTAACCGAAAGTGTTGCAAATCAAATTATGGAATACAAACAAAAAAAATATCTTTATATAATAAATAGGAATTAATTTATTATATTTTCACCTTTTACATATCTTTTTTCTATATATATAGATCAACTACGTATTATATATGTAGTATATATGTTGATTAAAAATATTTCTATTTATATTTATTTTCATTTTAAATAGTTTGATACGAATTGATTGTAAATCTAATATACATTTTTTTTTATACTAGTATATCATTTTGATTTATGGTTTAATATCATCGGTTTTCTACATATTATTTATATACATATTTATATATGTATATAATGTATATGTTATCGACCTTAGCTAAGGTCAAAGAACTGCAAATTTCCTATATGATATAATTTTTCCATTGATGCATTAAATGTCATCTGAAATCTGAAAGATTGGAGACACTATAAGCGAACAAAAATAAAAATAAAATATATATATCTAAAAAACTTTGAAGCAAAATGTCATTTTAATTTATTAATTTTTTTTTTTGTTTTTTATTATTCTAGGCGTTGACATACTAATGGTCCAACGCCACCAAGCTGGACGAACCCACCTCACGGCCAACCGACTGATCGGAGCGCCGCGTAACGAGCAACAAAAAGGATCGCTTGCAGTGACGTTACTTAACGTCTGATATAAAAATAATCATGATCTTGAATATACAGAAAGCTTTTTTCTAAATGTAATGCCTCTAGTTCTTAAAGCTTACGAAATCTGTGCGTTTCAACTAAAAGATGTATATAAATTCTGCGTAACCTTAATATTCATTAAAAATTTATTTGTATTTTCTTCGGAATGTTCCTTTAATATTTTAGAAATTTGCTTTTAATTTTTTTTTGACTCAATTCAGCGATATTAACCATGTTTACCACCAGCCGGTGAACTTGGTATCGGAGCTCGTACTCCTCCAGGTGCTGCTGTTGAAGCAGCACCAGCAGCAGCACCAGCAGCAAGAGCAGCAGCTGGTGCACTTGATACAGCTGCATCTCCTGGCATTGCCATAATGAGATTTGGGTAGAGCAAGCTCATCAGGAAACCAACACCCAAGATTCGCCAAGAGAAAAACATTGTTCTAGCTGTTCAGTGACAATTGGTGAATAGTTCAAATCAACTGCAGCTTTTATATGTTTTTTTCTTTGCCGTTAATTATAATTCATTTTTCTAGAATCAATTTAATTTTCAATGTTAAGTGAGGAAAATTCGTTTAAGCAGAACTAAGCCGTAAAAAATTATGAATATTTCTATAAGAGATTTAACCGAAAGTGTTGCGAATCAAATTGTGGAATACTTATAAATTACTATATATATCTACAAATGGAACTAATTTAAGCGCTTGGTAACATATTTTGATGATTTACCTCATATTGTCGTAAAGATCGAGGAAGAGATGGGACTGTGAGAAAGTCATAATACCAGGGTACCTTATGTAACAGGGTACTGGATATAAAACCAGAAATTTCCCTTAAATTTATTTGAACATTGTTATTGTTATTGTCTATTACAAAGTCCTGGGAGAAAAAAAAAAAAAAAGAAAATTTATTTTCGGTTTGCTTTTCCTATATTTCATTTACGACGGATTGGTGGAAAGCGAGGAAAATAATAACTTAATTTATCAGCAACTAATAAAAGTATCTTACAACTAATTTGGAAGATTTACTCCATTCGTTTCTGAGATAGAAGTATTCATACGAACAGATGGACATGTGATAGAGTCATCTCTGCAAAGTCCTCTGTGATTATTTTGTTATAAAAACACAAAATTTCGCTTAGCGGATATCAAAACCCATAATAAATACTTTCATTAAGTCTAAGCCCTTTTTATAAGCTATTCATCAGTTATTTGCTTATAGATTATATATATTATATTATATGATTTTAGATAGAGCAGTGTTTCAGTCTCAAAACATTTTAGCCTTGAAAATAATCACCATATCCTGAAATATTTTGGTGCAGGATTAGTTTGTGAGAATTTAACCAGAAGTTTATAGTCCTATTGATGGTGGATATTATGGATATTCATAAAATGATTTAGATTAAAATGAAGATTTATAAATCGAATTGTTAAATACATAAAAATTTACTTTATATAATAAAATGGGATTCATAAGGGATTTTATACAGATATACTACGTAATAATTTTATTATAAAATATTTATACTTTCAACAATTTGAAATTGTAAATATCCAAATCTGCCTGTAACATTTACAAGCACTTGGCAAAATAATAAAGTCCTAGGTCTTATTGTCTCCTAGATCTAGATGTTCATATACGTCTAAGTCTATGTCAATATACTCTTAGTACCATATGGGTTCCGGGTAAAAAAAAAATGAAAAAATAAGTAATTTTCAGTTTCTTATGTCATCATTATTTACAGGTGGCAGGGATTGCAATAGAGAATTTTCGACTCCAAATTTAAAACCATTTTTACTATAAATGTTTACTTTAAAAAAAAAATAAAAAATTAAATTTATAATTATTGGAATCCAAGTTATTGTTTATCCAATCCCAACCAACGACAATAATTTGATTTGAGCTGATGCAGTATCAGTTGTTATCCTGTATTCATTATTGTTTAAGTAATGCGTCCTCCAAAAAATAGAAGGTATAGCTCTCGCAGATTGTGCGTGTTATCCGTGATTAGAAATAATCATAATATACAGAAATTTGTTTTCTTAATGTAATGCCTCTAGTTTTTATTGCTTACGAAATCTGTGGAATTATATAAATTCTGCGTAAACTAAATGTTCATTAAAAAATTTATTTGTATTTTTTTCGAAATGTTCGTTTAATATTTTAGAAATTTTCTTTTTATTTTTTTTGACCTAATTCAACGATGTTAACCCTTTTTACCCCTGGAATCAAGAGCCGGTGAACTTGGTATCGGAGCTCGTGGTGCCCCAGGTGCTGCTGTTGAAGCAGCAGCTGCATCTTCTGGCATTGCCATGATGAGATTTGGGCAGAGCAAGCTCATCAGGAAACCAACACCCAAGATTCGCCAAGAGAAAAACATTGTTCTAGCTATTTAGTGACAATTGGAGAATTGTTACAATTAATTTCAGCTTTTATATGTTTTTTTTTTTGCCATTAATTATAATTCATTTTTCTAGAATCAATTTAATTTTTAATGTTAAGTGAGGAAAATTCGTTTAAGCAGAACCAAGCCGTAAAAAATTATGAATATTTCTTAAAGAGATTTAACCGAAAGTGTTGCAAATCAAATTGTGGAATACTTATAAATTATTATATATATCTACAAATGGAACTAATTCAAGCGGTTGGCAACACATTTTTCAATTTCAACTCTTTTATCTTTAAGATCGAGAAGTCCATACAGACAGACGGACAGGTGGACATATGAAAAAGTTGTAATACCATATTTACCAGATTACTAGAAGTGGAAAACTATCGATAGTAGGCGCCACCTGTAGTCGACAAAAATTCACAAACTAAATTTTTCATTTTTTTTTTATATAAAAATAAATAAAAATTAAACCCAAAAAAAATTGTATTACAATTCAAAATTAAGACAAAGACATATTAAGCTTTAAACTTAAAACTAAACAAAATCATAGTAAAATTGAAAATTAAGGAAACACATTCCAGGCAATAATAGATTTATCTGTAAAAGATTCATCTAACAAAAATAACTAAGGAATAAGAGAATATTAATATTCGTTCCGCCTTACTCCAAGAATTCTTGTTATCTTTAAATAGAAACCTATATGGGAAAATTGTCCTGAGTCATTTTACATTTTTCAGCGGATTATGGTTTTGCACTTTGCAAATATCACATTCAAAAAATTGTTCTTGTCCACTTTTAATGCATTTTTTACAACAAGATTATTGTTCAACAAGACAAATTATGTCTTTGGTTAAAATTGTTATTTTGACACAATAACAATACCAAAAAATTTCAAATATATTATTTCTGCCAGCCAAAAAATTTTGATTGATAATAATAAAGGAAAAAAAAACAAAACATATTTTAAATTTTCTGAATTATGTTCATTTAATTAATTATATATTTTTCTGGTATTTTTTTTTTTATTATTCCACTTCCAGGGTCAAGAGAACTTTTAGCCTTGAAGAGCAACACCATATCCTGAATTAATTTGGAGGTTGACTAACAGATGGATCAGCTGCTTGAAGTGGAGGTGGTGGTGTATCTTCTGCCATAGTGAGACTAGGGGATAGCAAACCCATCAAGACAATAAGACCCAAGCTGCGCCAAGAGAAATACATTTTATATGATCTTCTGTTCTTTTACAATTGTCAAGAAACTGAATATTTGTTTGCTGACACAAACTGCTTTTATAGTGAAATTAACTTAATTTACTTAAGAAATTTTTAAATAGCGTTTAGCGGAACTAAGCATTAAAGTAAAAAAATTTTAATTTTCTTTTCAAATAATTTAACCAAAAGTACTGTGAATCGAATTGCTGAGTACTTACAAAAAAATTTTTTTTTTTTTGTTGATTATCTAATTATTACGTGCTTTGAACAACAATTTTTTTTTATATAAAATACAATTTATTTTATAACGTCAATATTGGATAAACCTCAAATCGTAAACCGTGACGCTTGTCAATGACTCACTACGCGACCCTTGGCATATACTTGCATATCCCTACGTAGCTTTACAGTCTGAAACGAAAATTTTGGAGATATTCCATTTTGGACCGATCGTTCCCATAGCAGTCACATATATGTATATTAGCTATAATTAGCTATAAATTTTGACAGAGTGTACACAATTGTCTATTTCAATTATTTGGCAAATGCAAATTTTCTATATTTGATAATTGAAGTCTAATTATAGATAGAATATCAAAAATCTTTTTTGATTATTACTAATATTATTTTGGCATTTTTTAACATAGGTTTTATACCATTTTGGAATTGTTTACAATTAATTGCAACATGAATTATTCTAATTTAGGATTTATGCTATTTTATTAGCTTTTAAATGTTAATAGATAAATAAAAACTTGCAATAATAAAATATACAAAATTACAATTAGAATTTTCATATTTTATTTCATTTATTTCATGTATTTACATGTAAATGAGGATTACATTTTCCTGGTAAAATACTTTTTGTACAATCTCAAGATCAAAACAGAATCAACATATCCTAATAAATGGCTTCTGGATTGGCAAAATCTGGATTATATGGTCATGGATTATCCATTGATAGGCTCGGGGAGAGCAAACCTATCAGGACAACAAGATCCAAGCTTCGCCAAGAGAAATACATTTTCTATATATGTATAAGGAGGCGTGGTATATTTATTTATTTATTATAAGCGATCACAAATCTTCCTTTGAGTTAGTCAAAATTTGGTACAAATTTCAATTTGAAAATTAAAAGAATTAACTTTCTAATCATTTTTATTTTTAATAACAATTTATAATAATAAATGCTTTTTTCTCAGCAATTAAAATTCGAATTATAAAACAGAAAAAAAAAACAATATAGTTTGCATTTTCTAAAATATTTTATTTTCATTGATTTTATAACATTTCTTTTCAAATTGTTTCATTCAGAAGAACTTTTAGCCTTGAAGAGCATTACCATATCCTGAATTAATTTGGAGGTTGACTAACAGATGGATCAGCTGCTTGAAGTGAAGGTGGTGGTGTATCTTCTGCCATAGTGAGACTAGGGGATAGCAAACCCATCAAGACAATAAGACCCAAGCTGCGCCAAGAGAAATACATTTTATATGATGTTCTGTTCTTTTACAATTGTCAAGAAACTGAATATTTGTTTGCTGACACAAACTGCTTTTATAGTGAAATCAACTTGAATGTAAAATCAATTTTATTTGATTATTAAGTGAAGTGACAAAGCGTTTAGCGGAACTAAGCCTTAAAGTGAGAAATTTTAATTTTTTTTTTTAAATATATTAAATTGAAAGTGTTGCGTATCGAATTGTGGAATACTTACAAAATAATTATATAACTATATAATTTATATAACTCAATCTATGCAAAACTTACTTACTTATATTTTATTTTTATTTTTTTTTTATATATAATGAAAATTAAAGTATTTATAATTTAAATTTCTTTCTAAAAGCAATTTTACATTTTTATTAAATCATTATTAAATCTATTATATAAATTTAATGTTAATTAATTTAAACGTAAAAGCAAAAATTTTAATTTTAACAGATTTTGAGTTTTGAATTTAGCAAAATTCAATAATCGGATTCCTATATATTATTTATTATTTATAGACATACTTCTATGCATTCAAAGCAAACAATAAGATAAATTGAGTAAGAAATTCTATAATTTTATAAATTTACACTTAAATTCAAATTTTCATTAATATTTTTATATTAAAGAGTTTGTTGCTGTTCAAGAACATATATGGTATATGGTATCTTCTAGGGGCATGCCATGAATATACACAACTTTAACGGATTACAAACTTCTGGACAAAGTGAATAATATATAATATTTAAATAATATATAATATGAAATATTGTATTATTATAAATAAATAAGAGCTTAGTATCAGAGTATAATCACTACGGATTATAATAGTTCTCTAATTATCATATACATATTAATTGCAAAATTTGTATACAAATCACGAAAATTATTTCAGATAGCCAGGAAAATATTTAGGACGACTGGCAAAAATTTATTTTTGCAAAAAATTTAAAGCACAAAAACTAACTGCTTGAAAGTGTTTTTAGAGGAGTATAGAGGGGAATTGGCATTAAATATATTTGCCTTCTATCACAATGTTATTTTATCCTGGTATAAATAGTTGATAAAAACAAAAGAGAAGAAAAATACAATTTTCATTTCCATTTTTATGCATGTTATTTTAATTGTCTGGTTTCTCAATTTCGATTGGTGGCTCTGCCACAGAAAGCTTTGGACTAAGCAAAGTCATGAGCAGAACAAGTCCCAAGGTTCTCCAATTAAAAATCATTTTTGTTATATTTTCAATTTTAATTATTAACTCTGAAATCTGATTTCTGCTTTTCTCTAATCTTGTTTATATACTAAAATCAATAGAAATTTTTTCACCATGAACATCATTAGCTTTATAGTAAGAAATTTTGCATTGTTTTATTAACTGGAAAAATTGCGTAACGAATTACAGAATGCATAACAATTTCTTTATATATTAAAAAAAAAAAAATTAATTCCCCGTCATATGTTGCCATACAGTGCAACGATTTATGTTAAACTGTTTTTATAATTTTCATTGCATACTTTTTGGCATTGTTTATAATTATGTTTAAGCAATATTGAATAATTGATTATATGAATCAATAATATTGTTTCCGTATTTAAAATATAATAAATCCGTTGCGTATTTTAAACGCACATTCTACACCAGAAGTAAAGAAACCCAAAAAGGAAAACGCCAACACCAAAAAAAAAATAAAATAAAATAAAATAAAAACGTTAAGTTGAATGAATGTTATCATTTATAAATAACATTTAAACGATTTAATGAATGACAATTTGTGTATTTATGTGGCGTGTGAGATACGTTGAGTGTGTGTAATTGTTATTGTAAACAGAGAAATTGGAAAACGTAAAACTCGTTCACAATAATACATTGTTTACATTATATTATAGCCAGCATCTCTATCATGTTATTCACAATATTCAATATTTATACTCTTCTTCCAAGTCATTTTATTTTATAGTATAGGCACGTTTCGTTCTTGAAGGCGCGTTTATTTTTTTTTTTGAAAAATATGAAAACAATTTTAAAATCTGTCTAACCGGTTGACGACCCTAGCGTACAAATTATAGCATTAAATACACTGAACACAAGTTACTAATTTCCAGTTTTATGCAAGAAAAAGTAAAAAAAAAACAATGAAAGATTATATTCCAACGGGCCGAACATCTCATACCCTTTGCAGTCTAGGAAAAATATAACTTTTCATACAAGTCGAAGAATTCAAGAAAATTTAAATATTTGACTCTGACATGCTCTGCATATTTTGCGCTTTTAGTGTTAACGGAAATTTAAATTCTTTTTCATAATAGAAATTGTTTTATTTCTGTGAAATATTATAAAAAAAATTGTTTTTTTTTTTGTTGAAGATTTCATGCGATTTTAACTAAATTTATATGAGACATATATTTGACGCTTGACGTATATAAATATTTCAATTCAAGTCGACGCTGATCAAGAATATATAGTATTTCTTATGTCTGCCAAGAGACGTTACAAACTCCGGTGTAAAACTTAGTATACCCCATGAAAGTGTATAACAAGCATTTAAATAACAATAAAAAATTTAAATAGACAAATCCAAATCTTTATTAAAACATCAAAGAAACAATTTGCGTGTCGTTTGTTTATAACACAATACAAAAGTTTAATTTAAATAGAGAAATGCATTTAGTGTAAATGTTTCGTAAGTTAATTGTAAATGTGAAAGTATTTGCAGAGTTTAAGAGTTATTTCAACAATTGCATTAAGTTTTCTCTTCTTTATTTTTGTTTTTTTTATTTTATTTTATTCACTTGTGCAAATTGTTAAGGAATTCCTTATGACGTTGAATTGCCTCCTCATGCTCCTTGATCTGTTGATGATGGAATTCAGCCTGATGGATTTGATCGTTCTTCAAGCGCTCCAACTGATCTCTTTGCTGTAATAATATATTAAAAAAAAAAAAAAGTAAACACATTAATTTATTAATCATATAATAAAATTAATTTTTTGGTAATTTATTGGGCAAAACACAAATGATAAATTATATATACAGTACAGTAAAAAAAAAAAAACAGCAACAACAACAATGCTAATTATAACTTTTGCGATAATTGTCAACAATCACAAGTATTATTAGTCGTCAGCATTTACTTCGTCTCCTAAAAATCTCCCAGTCTCACAACTGGGTAATAAAGAAGCTCCCTAAATGTCTGAATGCCAACGCAAATGTTAAGTAAAAAAAAAAAAAAAATAAAAAATATTTAGCACGCATACGTAAAATATGGCAAAAAAAAAAAAAGCAAAAAGCAAAACAAAAACAGAAACAGAAAAATAAACCTAGTATATATCCACAATATGTATAATGTCATCTTATTGAGTTTTAGCCATATCGTTAAGTTTTGGGGGCTTAAGCTAAGACTTTGGAGAGACTAAAAAAAAAAAAGTATGAGCCAGAGAATGCGAGAGAGAGAGAGCATAAAATAAGAGAAAACGATGGTGGGGAAAATACTGTAGGTTGTTCTTGCTACTGTTGTTGTTGTAGGTAGCATCTGCCTGACGTTTTAAGCTGAACCTGAACCTGATTTAGCATGGCTTGGTTATTGGGTTGTATCGCTTCCGAGCCAGTTTTAGTTGTTAATTGACAGCCAAAGTGTCGCAAACGTGACCAAAAAGGCAAGGCACAGGAAAAATCAGAATTGAAATCTAAAGTTAGACTAACTTTAATAGCAAGTGTCTAAAAACAATTTCAACAAATACATTACGCAAATATTCATATTAATTAAAATTAAATAATCGTCAAAATTACAAACTTATCAATTAAAAAAAAATAAAAAAAAAAACAAATACTATAAAATTCTGACAAAAATAGACTAAAAAAAAATAATATTTGGAAATAAAATAAACTGTTGATAAGCAGCAACAGCAGCATCGCCAGCAGCGATCTAAAACATTTCGTTTTAAGAACTTGTCGTGATGATACGAAAAAATATGTTGCTGCGCTTGTTGTGCTTCTTGTGTTTGTTCACATCTAGTTTTATTGCTGTCAGCGGCTACCATGGCATCTTTCCTGCTCCACCCAGTAATAACCGTCCGCCATCTGTAGTTAGCGGACGTCCATCTGTACGCAATGTAGAAACATTGAAAGAATGGCGACGTTTAGAATATGGTTTTGCTACAAATCAGGATCGTCAGCAAGCACAAAGAGCTGGAAATTTAGTGCCTGAAAATGGAACACCAATCGATGTACAGCCACATTATTTACCCAATGGTCAAGTGAGAATTTTTACAACAATTCCACGTTTTACATCTGGCATACCGTACACCTTGGCCACAGTTACTGAACAGCAAGGTAGTAGAGGTCCTATGTTAATGCCATATCCGGACTACTCGTGGCATAATAATAATGGTGATAATTGTGATAAGATTACATCAGTTTTTCGTGTTTCGGTAAGTTAATGTACAGCTTTTTGTTTCTTAATTCTTTTTTAAACATTGTTTTTTTTTTTTTGGTTATTCCTTAAAGATCAATGAGTGCAATCAAATGTGGGTCATGGATTCTGGAAATTTTGCTGGCACTCAACCATGTCCTCCACAACTTTTGCTTTTTGATCTTAACAACGATCGCTTATTGCATCGTTATACGCTTCCCAATTCAACTTATACTGCCGGCGCAACTATATTGATAGCTCCTAATGTCTTCGTGCAAGATCCTCCGCCACGTGGCAATTGTGAACGTACAATGATTTATATACCTGATGTCTCACATCATGCTATAATCGTTTATGATCATCGTGCTAATGCTGCTTGGCGTGTTGAACATCGTTTCATGTATCCAGATCCAGATTATGGACTACATACAATTGCTGGTGAAAGTTTTGAACTTATGGATGGCATCTTTACACTCAACAATGATAAACGTAATCTATATTTCCATCCATTGGCCAGTTACAGTGAGTACTCGGTGCCACTAAGTGTGCTCAATAGACGCCAGAATTGGGAAAATAATGGCGGCGAATCAATGTCAAATCAATTTAAATTATTGGGTAGACGACGAAGTGAATGTGCCACTGCTGCTATGGATAGTCGTGATAATTTGTATTGTGTTACATTGAATCCTGTCAAGCTGTTCGCATGGAATGTTAATACACGTTATGCACCAAATAATTTTGGTATATTACCAGCAAATCCAAATGAATTGCAATTTGTTAGCGGCATGAAAGTTATGCGTAATCCTGATGGTCAAGAAGAGCTTTGGATGATTTCGAATCGTTTTCAGGTAATTTGAACTTTCTTTTCATTTCTTTGTCGAATTTCTTAACAAAAACAATTTTCTCTAATTTGTAGAAAATCTCCGCTGGCACTTTAAATGCAAATGAAGTTAATTTCCGTATTTTACGACGTCAACTTGATGATATACACAGCGGCGTATTCTTTCCAGGCGATGAAGATCTAACAAATCAACTAATCTTTAATTAGTTTTATACGACAAAATACTATATTATATAATGCATATTGCAAAATCATAGATAAATAAGTTTCAATTTAACAATCTAATAAAAAAAAAAAACTGCTAATAAAAATAAATGTTCGATTAAATAAGTTCATTGTGCCATTAATTGTATGCTGCTAGTGTATATGAACAGTGCTGTCCATATATATTGATCATGCTCACATTAATATATATGCTAATTTCAATGAGCGTGTGTTTTCTTTTTTTTTTTGTAAATTCACATAAATTTAATGTTGATTTTTATAATTTATACCAAAAATGCTTTTAAAAATTGTTTTTGTTTTTTTTTTTTCATTGTAAATCGATTGAAAATTGAAATTCTAATTTAAAGCGAATTTTAATGATTCACTAAATAAAAAAACGTTGGTTAACTAAAATCAAATCCAAAAAAAAAAATAAACAATGAAATTTCATTTTCTGCCTTTTTTTTATGATCTTAAAGATTATAAACCTGATTTCACAGCGCTTTCACTAGCCAAAGTATTTCAAAAAAAAAAAAAAAAAAAAATGTAACATAAAATGAAGCAAATTTTTGAGAAAGTAGAATTTGCTGTTAATACAACTGACCAAATACTTAACGATAGCGTAAGTACAGTAAATACAGCTAAGTAAAAGTCAATAATCGCTCGTTGTGACAATGCCCCCTCAGAGACTTATTCACAATAAAAATAAAACGAAAAGAAAATAATGATAAGATAAACATAATTATAACTAGATATAAAGACAGTCGTTGATAAGCTTAATTCATTAATTGCAATCGAGAATCTATTGCGATGATACGAAAAATGTTACTTTGCATTGTTGCAGTAAGTTTAGTTGTGCCTGGAACTAATGGCATACTTCCCACATCGAGTTCCAATCTTTTATCAGTAGGACTTGCTCGTTTACCGGGTGTTGGATTACTGCCTGGCATTGGACGTGCTCCTGTGCGTAATGTAGAAACAGTAAGGGAATGGAAACTATTGGAATTTGGTTTTGCAAACGATGAAGATCGTCAACAGGCAGAGGATGATGGCAATTTGATACCAGAAAATGCTACACCAATTGATGTGCAACCACATTATTTTCCCAATGGTACAGTGCGAATTTTTACAACAATTCCTCGATTTGTGGCTGGAATTCCTTACAGCTTGGCTACGGTTAGTGATCAACAGGGCAGCCGAGGACCATTGTTGCAGCCATATCCGGACTACTCATGGCATAATAACAATGGTGATGACTGTGATAAAATTACCTCAGTTTTTCGTGTTGCAGTAAGTACTTGGATGCAGTTGTTCCTTGAATGTTCCTGAAATCTCTTACTCTTTCGTTAAAGATCAATGAATGCAATCAGATGTGGGTTCTGGATTCTGGTAACTTTGGCGGCACTCAGCCATGTCCGCCGCAACTATTACTATTCGATTTGTCCAACGATCGCTTATTACATCGTTTCCGTTTACCCAATGGAACTTATGACAGTGACGGTGGCTCAATTTTTATAGATCCCAATTTATTCGTTTTGGATCCTGCACCACGTGGTAATTGTAATCGCACTATGATCTATTTGCCAGATGTTACTGGCTTTGGCCTTGTTGTCTACGATCATCGTGCAAATGCTGCTTGGCGTGTACAACATCGTTTTATGTATCCTGATCCTGATTATGGAGTACATACAATTGCTGGTGAAAGTTTTGAGCTCATGGATGGCATCTTTGCCGTGAATAATGATAAACGTAATTTGTACTTCCATCCTTTGGCCAGTGTCAGTGAGTATTCGGTGCCGCTGAGAGTGCTCAACAGGCGTGAAAATTGGCAAAATGGACCCAATGCTATGGCAGATCAGTTTAAGCTTTTGGGCATGCGTAAAAGTGAATGTGCTGCCTCGGATATAGATAGACGTAATAATATCTACTGTGTCACCTTTAATCCCATCAAACTGTTTGCCTGGAATGTTAATACACCTTATAATGCTCGAAGTTTTAATAATCTGCAAGCTAAATCAAATGAACTACAGTTTGTCAGTGGCATGAAAACTATACGTAGACGAAGAGGACCGGAAGAGCTTTGGATGCTGTCAAATCGTTTTCAGGTAAGTCTCTGTCTTTCTGTCTCTGTCTTTGTTTCCTGTCTAAGCAAAAGTTTTCCTTTGCAGAAAATTGCAAGTGGCACATTGAATGTAAACGAGGTTAACTTCCGCATATTGCGTCGCCAACTTGACGATATACAAAGCACATTTCAAGCCATAGACGACAAATTAGATCAACTGATCTTTGCTTAGATTAAATAATATGTTAATTTAATGAAATAACCAAAAAACAAAACAAAATAAAAGCTAAAATTAATGAAAACAACTGTAAATACAGTAATGTCACTGTATATACACATATGTTAATTTCAATTGCAATTAAAATACATTAAACGAAAACGAAAACATTTCATAAATAAAATAAAAAATATTTTGCGATGAGATATTGAAATTTCAGGTTTTTTTGAATATTGCAATCATTAGCATAACTTACAAATAGCAAGCAATAAAATAAAATATGCTGATGATGTGCAATAAATCAAAGGTTAAATAATAATATTTGTTTACAATTTACAGTTTACAACAATTTTGTAATACAAGTTGTACAATTAACAATATTCAAAGGGTATTCACCAAGTTCATCATAAAACTAAATGAAACTATTATTTTATTTTGCTATTATTATGTTACAAAGTTCAAAGACAATCGACATTATCGCCAATGTTTACGTCCGTTTGAAGATGATTTTGTATTATAAATGTGTGGAACGAATTTGTGTGGAATTTAAGTTTTTAAGCAACTTGTTGACAAAAAGTCTAAAACTGAATCCGGTTAAATAACTTAATAGAAATGTTAAATGTCGACTAATGAATACACTTTAAGAGAGAGATAGGCAGCAGGAAGAATATATAAATGGAAAGAGAAAATTATTACAGTTAAAATAGTCAAACACTAGATTTTGTAATCAAAATTCATCATATCGTACAAGAGGCCATTGGACTCTACATTGACGTCATGCGCTGCATACACAAACAGACACGAAGACAGACAGACAGTCAGACAGACAGTCAGACAGGCAGGCAGACAGACAGCTACACGATGTGGAAGCTGGAAGTATAACTGGAAGTTGTGCATAATTATTGATCCCTTCCTCCTCTCTATTACCTCCAAAAATTGCGAAGCTTGTTTTTTTTTTTATTTGTTGTTGTTAGTCCGGCAACAATCGACGAAGTGTTGGACACAAACAAATCGTTTGTTACAATGAGAATTTCAATGCACGCTCTTAATGTGCAATTAAACCAGTTTAAGACCAAGTTGACCCAATTGACCAGGTCTGGTTAGCTGCCCAAGTTGAAGCTGTAGCCGAAGTTGATGCCGAAATTGAAGCTAAAGCCTAAGCTGACGGCAATATACATTGACGACGTTGTTGATTGGCTTATTATTAGAAAGATATATGCCGCCTGCTGGCGACACAAGCGCAGTTAACAACTTGCTCTTAGCCCGAGCAGATCATACGAAAGTGAAAGGATTATAAAACAGCAACAGCAGCATTGACAGCATGAAATTACAATATAACAGTAGGATAACTGTGCTATTACTTATTATTAGTTTAGCACTTGTCACAGGACAATATAGTACTGGTCCTGGAACAGATCCTGGCTATGATGCCAAGGCCTTGGAAATTGTCTTTGAGGCACGAAATTTAGAGTTGGCATTTCCAACGGAACAGGAACGTGAACGTGTAATTAAAGCAGGACTCTATAATCCTGATGGTGTTGTGCCAATCGATGTTGATGTTTACTATACGCGTAAGTGAAAATTATAAAAAAAAGAAAATACCAGAAACTTAAAAAAATATAAATAAATTTTAACCTTGACGCTCCCTATCAATAATTGTGCTATGTAAAATACAAAATTTAGTTGCAATTGCAATCAAATTTCAAGTACTTCGAGACACAAAGTAAAACCAGAATATATTCGAATAAGATCGATTATTGACCAAGTTCTAACCGGTTGTTAATTAAGTAGAATGTTCATATTATTTAGTCATAAAATAAAATAAAATAAATAAATAATACTTGTAGTTCAATAATCTTATTAATTTTATGACTTTAATTGAATCCTTTCACTTTTTATTTAGATGGCGACAAAACACCGTCGATATTTGTGACTATACCACGATTTGTCAAGGGCGTGCCATACTCCTTGGCATATGTAACAAACGAAGTTCGACCAAATGGCACTGAATTACGTGCTTATCCTAGCTATGACTGGCATCATTCGCATGGCAGTGATTGTAATGGACTCACATCTGTTTATCGTACACAGATCGATGAGTGCGGACGTATGTGGATATTGGATAGTGGAGAAATAGATTTTGTACAACATTGTGCACCACAATTATATGCAATTGATTTGGCCAGTGGTGGCATGGTTCATCATTATCGCATGCCACAGGGCTTATATAAAGTGGGCGTAAGTCGCTTTGTTACGCCCACAATTGAACTGGATGCGCATAATTGTGATGTGGGTTATGTTTATATGGCTGATTCTATTGGTGATGGAATTGTTGTCTATGATGTTGCTGCACAGAAATCATGGCGTATTGAGAACAAATACACATATCCACATCCAGATTTTGGAACATTTAAAATTGCGGGTGAAAGTTTTCAACTGTGGGATGGAACTGTTTCTATCACGCTGACTCCACATAGTCTTGCCGGGCACATGAGGCGTATGATGTATTTCCATTCACTCTCTAGCGACTGGCAAATGGCCATACCACTGGATGTGGTTAATAATGGTAGCATTTGGAAGCGAAATGATGTCAGCGCTGGTCTTGATCAATTTGTTGTGCTTGGCAAGCGTGGCAGTCAGTGTGTAGCTGGTGCCATGAGTGAAACTGGCACATTGCTTTGTGGCCTGGTACAACCGCCAAGTATATTGGCCTGGAATATACTACAACCATACAATCAACAAAGTTTGGCCTTGGTCATTGAGGATGGAAAGCGTTTGCAATTTACCAGCGGCTTAAAAATTGTTCGAAATCATGAAGGCAAGGAGGAACTCTGGGCACTGTCGAATCGATTGCAGAAAGCATTTGGTGCTGGACTTGACTTTAAGGAAGTCAATTTTCGTATACAGAAATGCGGAATTTATGAGCTACTGCATGGATTACCTTGCCACTAAGCGCGACTTAAACTGGCTTTGTTTTTTCAAGCGAGAGTGTTGCCACCTTTAAGCGAAAATGTATGAGATTTTTTAGTCAATTTTTAAAAATTTGAGCAAAACTTGAAAGTATCATTCCAGCATTAAGCAGAGCTTATCTTAAGCCAGCGTTGCCAGTATTTTTTCGATCGTTTCGATATATTTTTTAGTACATTTTCGAAACTATAGTATAATATGCAAAGTGTTCCTTTTCATTTCATGCTATGTAAATAAATTGTATATATTTATGCATCTATTTAAATTGATCGTGAGTTCACTCACCTTCTTGTAGAAATATTCTTCTTCACGTGCAGCTTCAAGTTTGCCAAAGGCACCACCAGCCTCACGAATAGAGCCGCCGCCACCACCGCCTTTACCGGCACCGCTGCCCAAGTCACCAACTTGGCTGCCGCTCATCTTGGCCAGCCTACAAGGGAAGTAGGGGTGTGAGAAATAGCGGACATTAAGTACACAAGTAATTTTTGCATTTGTTATGTAACTGCAAAGTCGGTGCCACACACTATCACAAACAGACACACACACACACGCATATATTTGTATGTGGCGGTATACCGGGTCAAACGTAAAAACAATTTTGGGATTCGATTTTAGTTTATCTTATCAGCAAAGTAAAAAAGTTACGTATGTATGTCTGTGCGGTCAGTGGCATGGAAACGTTTTGTAATGCACAATTAACATTTAATTAGACCTATGAAAAACTTACTGGACTCCAGTTGGATACAAACGGGCTGCGCTACGACGTACAACGAACATTCTGGTTCAATAAAGTATGAAGAAATAGATACACAAATAAGAAATCTGAAACAAGAAAAAAAAACAACAACAACAACGTTATTTAAAGACAATGATCTGCAAGATACTGAAGCACCGTTGCACCGCATGAAAAAACAACAAAGAAAATTGGCATATATATATAATATATATATTTACTCGTATACAGTCACTGTATTTAGATATTAATTATATATGCTGCGTTTTTGTTTATTGTTTGCACACGAAAAACAATATTTTTTTTAGCACTTTTGTATGTATTGGTATACGCGGAGGAATTTTTATTGTGGCGCAAAAAACTTACTTGACTCTTCTGCGTATGAAACTTGTATGGCGTCAGTGTGGCCGAAGCTTTGAGCCGGTCACTTTTTGCGTTGCCACCATGCTGACAGTGTAGAGTGTTGCCACATCTTCTGCAAAAGATCAATAAGAACTATCGCCTTTGTACGATACTATTGCACATTTAACATCTCTATTTATTGGCAACGGGCACACTTGGCAATTTCTCAACAAATTTGCCGACGGACGCTTGTTTATTTTATAAAAGTAATATTACTTAATATAAGTAGTTTTAATTGTTAACCAGTTAATTTGTGTCATATTACTTGAAGCCAACATGGCCGACGCCGATGATGGAGCCGAGCTGCTATTCTTCGATACTTTTTCGCATGAAGAAGTCACCGTAAGTAAAATTTGCAATTTGCCAAATACCGATGCACACATGTAAAAATGACATAAATTATTTAAAATTTTCAAAACAAAGGACATCAACTTGGATCTGGTTCAGTTCCCAAAACCAGTATTTATAACGCAAGTGCGTATTATTCCATTGGGTGCCCGGGTGCAGGCTGACTTTCCGGGCGGTGTTCGTCTTGGGGCGACAAATCCTTCAAAGTTTGATCTGGAGTTCTTTGTCAATGATCTGGGAATGCCGGGAGCATCAGCTTTTGAGAATTTAGGCCTATTGCGATACAATCAAAATGATTGTATACATCTTGACTGCTCACAGGAAAAGATACCCACAGACGGTCTAGTGCTTCGTGGCTGGTATAGTGCCATTACATTGGCCGTCTATGGTATATTGACCAATTCGGTAACAGAACCAATAGCAAGTCCAACATTACCCTGTGAGCCAGCTATGATTGGTCCCGAAATTTGCCAACTCGGTGGAGAGGCTCACAATGTTATTATTCCGGATGAAGTGATTAAAGAAGATTGGTCAGAGCCTATGCCTAGTGAGCTGCTTGTGACGGGTGCCCACAAGACCAGTGTGAGCGACTATGAGCACGATGACATTGAGTATGGCATGTCGCGTGATCATTATCATCAGCATGCAGACGAAGAGCAACGTGAGCTACGGCGCATACGACGCTCTACACATTCAACGGATCATTCACCGCCGCCGCTAAGAACGCATACGCACTCTGAGAGCAACGACAGAGAATATTTGCGCTGGTAAGCAAAAAAAAAAAAATAAAGTAAACAAAAACTTTTACAATTGTAATTAGACACTCATAAAATTGTATCATCTGTGCAGCTCAAGGGACAAAGCACCGCGTGATTGGTCACGTTCGCCAGACTATTCAAGTCATCGATCACGTCGCAAACGTTCTGAGCGTTCACGTTCCGATGCCGATGAACACAAATGGCCACGAACACCGCCAGTATCAATTGATTCGCCAACACGACCGCGTTCACCCGATACCATGGATTACGATGACGATGATACACGCTCACATTACAAACTTGCCAGCTCGCATGGCTATCGCCACTCATCAGAATCTTTGCCACGTGAACGTGAAGAAGAAGATCGCGAAAGAGAACGAGAACGTTCGGATACGCCCCAAGAGCAATTCGAGCCAATACTCAGTGATGATGAAATCATTGGCGATGACTTAGAAGACGAAGATGTTGATGCTGTCGATGTGGCTGCTGCTGCTGAATATGAACGTGAACTAGAAGCAGCTGCTGCAGCAGCACCACCAGCCATTGATGCCTTCGAGCCATGGCAACGTCCATTGTTATGCTTTCAAGGTGATTTACAGGCACATTTTAGCAAAGAGCTTGATACACTGCGTCTACTCTTTAAGAAGCTATCACTGCAAATACGTTGGGATAATATAAATGCATTTAATGAAGAGCATGGCGGTGTTACTGTCGATGAACGTGAACAATTTGTATATCTGGGCGAGCAGCTAAACAATCAATTAGGTTACCTAACGCAACATTATAAACGTCGCAACTTTGTGCTGCAGCAATTCTTTAAGAACGATGAATCACATTTACGTCAAGCAGCAAATATTTTACAAATTGCATTAAGCTTTCAAGCAGCATGCATGCAACCACAGCCTGCATTCAAAATACGTCACATTAAGCTAGGAGCACGCATGGCCGAACTATTATGTAACAGTGAGGAATTATTTCTACATCTGCAGCAGCAACATAATTTTGATGCATTCGAAGCAGTCTTCAGTCTATATCAGGAACCATATATGGCACTATCAATAAAACTGCAGCTACTTAAAGCTATCTATTCCATGCTGGACACCAAGCCAGGCATACAACATTTTCTATCAAATAAAACAAATGGCTATCAAATGATTATTGAATCATTGAAGACAGCAAAATTGACACGTACGAAATATGCACTGCAAGCAATAATTAAGAAATTGCATCTCTATGAGGCATTGGAAACAGTACGCAACAGTTGTACGCGTCTCTTTATACGTAAAATGGAACGACAGCCAGCAGAAGTGTATCAACAGATTGAGTTTGCATTTGAAATGTTAATGGATGCATTGTTGGCCAATCAATTGAGTTTTCAGCAGCCACGTCGATTTTTGCCAGTATCAAAGAAATTTGAATTGGTTACAGATCCAAATGCTCAGCGTAGCTTTGGCAATGCATTGCAATCATTCTTTGCACAGCATTGTTTAGCTGAATCTTTACTGTTAATACTTAGCAATTCCAAGGAATTGCCTGCCACAACATTCCTTTGTACCTTGGACTTGATGCATGCATTGCTTAAATCTCATGTAGGCATAGATTATTTTATGGATGATGCATTTGATGTGACACAATTGATTGTGGCCATACTGCTGGGCTTAGATGATGTGCCCAAGGAGTCCAAACCGGAAATAATACCCAAGCAAGAGCAAGAAGGTAAAAGTATACCAATATTCCCTTAAGCTATATTTATATATGCTTTTGTCTTACAGTTGAAGCTGAGCCAGCGGAAAGCAAACCAATGGAAACCACAACGGAAAATGATACTGAAAATGAAGCTGATGTTAAAGTTGAAGTCACTGCTACAGCTTCTAATGCCAGTTCTACTACAAGTCCTACTACAACTGGCACTTCCAGTGTGCCAGCAGATGCTGCTACTCCAACAGAACCAGCAACAAGTAAAAGTTCAAAGAAAATACAAATGATGGTGCCACTACTACGTCCAGTACTGCCACGCTTGGCACGTTTAGGCATTGAATTGGCCTACAAAATGCAGACACGTTATCATCTGGATGCCATTATCTATACAGCAGCTGCAGCTGAATATGATACCATAACATTGGCCACACATATGCATGCAATATATTCACAAACTTGTGATCCAGCTGGACGACAGCATACAATTGAAGTGCTAGGATTAAATAATAATCTAAAGATATTTATGGATCTTATTAAGAAAGAGCAAAGAATACAATCGCAACGACAATTAAGCTCACCGGGCACTAAATACAAGAGTCCAGTGCTTAGCTATGCTGTTGATATGGTTGATGCTTGTGTCCGTTACTGTGAACAATTAGATTATCTTATTGAACATGGTGCCGTCATCTTGGAATTGGCTAAAAATCATGAAACCTTTGAGCCATCGGTATCAGCTGTGCTGCAAGAGATGTATGTGTATATGAAACCATTGGAAGCCATTAATGTCTTTATCTATGATGATATTATGCCACTTGTGGAAGTCATTGGACGTTCCTTGGATTATTTAACAACATTTCCTGGTGATTTAATTATGGCTTTGCGTATATTACGTTATCTGGTCACAACCAAATCATCAACTCCAGCTGGTGTTAAGCCTGCTAAACGTATTGGCACTGAAGAGCTTAAACATCGTTTTGTTGCCTTGCAACTATATGCAGCCGATGGTGTACAATTGCTCATCCAAATAATGGAACGTTTATGCACATATTTTGAACAGCCAGGCATGCATGCACCAGCACTGATGACCATACAAGGTGTACACTGTTGTCAGATTATGTTGCCAGCATTGCAAATATTACGTGAGCTGCTCAGTTATGCCATACTGTGTCGTGATGGCACTTTCAAAGATCTAACAGCTATTGATCATCTAGTGAAAGTATTTTTTTTGCTTTATTATTATCCAACACGTTGTCAGGCTGGTGCTGAGGTTGAGCAGTGTAAGCTTGAAGTAGTGCATACACTATTGGCCTATACACAACCATATGAACAGGATGAGGAATCGCTACACAAGTCACTGTGGACACAAATGATACGTGAAGTATTGAAAAATATTGATGGACCAGCAAATTTTATACCAGGATTAAAATTGCTGGCAGAATTGTTGCCATTGCCATTGCCAATGCCACAGCCGCTGTGCGATCAGTTAAAACAGCAGCATAAGCAACGTTTAATTACAGAACGTAAGCTATGGTCAGCACATTTACATCCGCAGAGTGGACAAATTGCCAAGTTAGTAGAAGCGCTGGCACCATCAAGTTTTCCACAGCTCTCCGAACTATTGCAACGTGTCTGCATGCAATTATCGGATCTAGCGCCCAATATGACATTGCTTATAGCCAAAACAATTATGGAATTGCTCTGCACTGAATATCAGAGTGCCAACTGTATGCCGACAACAAATTTGGAGCGTCTCTTGCGTTTCTCTACACGTCTTTGTGCATTTGCACCGCTTAAGAGTTCTATGCTGTCTATATTGTCGGGCAAATTTTGGGAATTATTTCAATCACTTTTGGCACTTAATGAATTCAATGAAGTTGTCTCCAATTGCCAAGAGGCAGTGCATCGCATTTTAGATAGTTTCTTAGACTCGGGCATATCATTAATTTCACATAAATCAACAGCAGCGCCAGCACTTAATTTATCTGCTGCATTGCCACCCAAAGAGCTTATACCACGTGTTATCGATGCTGTTTTTAGTAATTTGGCCAGTGTTGAGGTGACACATGGCATATCCATACTGGCCGTGCGTAATCTCGTCATACTCACCGAACATGAGTAAGTTATAGCTTTAATTAGATACTGAAATTTTTTCTTTAATTATAATTTTTACTTCTTCTCTAGCTTCACATTTTATCATTTGGCGCAGCTGTTGAAGCAAAAGATTAGCGAATTTCAAGCATGGATGGAACGTGTCATATTGCACAATGAGACTGTTGAATATAATGCCAACATTGAGTCATTGATACTTTTGTTGCGCTCCTTAACACAAATTGAACCACCGCCAGCAATGTCATCGATGCCCTTCCGCACACTGAAATTAGGCGCCACAGAATTAGCGCAACTCTTGGAATTCCAAGATGTAGAATTAGACAAACCACCAGTACTACAACGTATACTCAAAGTGCTGGAGAAGCATAAGGCGGTGGCCAATGAGGCAGCATTATGTGACTTGAAGCAGCTTATTGGACTCTATGCCTCAAGATTGGATCAACCCGAGCAGCCAGTTGCTGTGCCCGTTGTACCATTAGAAGCAAGCAACGATGCTGATGGCAATGGAGCAGCTGCAGCTGGTGCTACTGCTGTTGGTGCTGCAGCAAGTCCACTTAATGTGGAACCATATCTACCACAAGCAGAAGGCATTGTTACCCAATACGAGGCACGTCCAATTTTCACACGTTTTTGTGCAACGGCAGAGAATGTACAATTAACGGCACGTTATTGGCTTGAACCGTTGCCCATTGAGGTGATCGAAGATATGGATGAGCCACTGTATGAGCGCATTGCATGCGATTTAACTGATTTAGCAAATGTTTGCTTGAATCCAGATCTGAATCTCACAGGAGATTGCAAGCGTGTGTTACATTTGTCTGGCTCACCGCAATCCAATCGTGAAATGACACCAACAGCACCATGTTTTCGCACACGACGCGTTGAAGTGGAGCCCGCAACGGGGCGACCAGAGAAGAAAATGTTTGTTAGCTCTGTGCGTGGTCGTGGCTTTGCCAGACCGCCGCCATCACGTGGTGATCTATTCCGTTCACGGCCACCAAATACGTCGCGACCGCCATCATTGCATGTTGATGACTTTTTGGCATTGGAAACATGCGGTGCACAACCGACGGGTCCAACGGGTTATAATAAAATTCCATCCATGCTGCGTGGTTCACGTGTAGGTCGCAATCGTGGCTCACGCATATCAGCAGCTGCTGCCTATAGGTAAGTTGCACTACACTATTTTGTTAAGAGTTTACTAATAATCTTTCGCAATGAATAGGCAAAAGAAACTGCTACGCATTGGCTCACCGTCCAGCTGGTCAGAGTCTACTGGCACATCATATAGATCGGGTAATGCCGAGGGACACTTTAGCAACAGCGATTCACATTATTCATCGCCACATTATACTGGACGTCCGCGTGGTCGTGGTCTGCGCTCAAGGCCGCCCTATATGCGTTAATAATAATAATAAAAATATAAATACATCGATTTCTATATTAAAAATTTGTAATTTAACGTGATTAAAAAAAAAAAAAAGATTAAGATATATATAACATATATATAATATTCCTTCAACTGTTATCTATAATGATTTCTCTGTTACAACATATTGCAAACGCACATCATGATCATCCATGGGCAACTCATCAACGCCTACAATCTGTTCATTTAATGCCAATGCCATTATTGTAATCTTCTTTTGCGGATACTTTTCAGCATGTTGTGTCAAATATTTATCATAGTATCCCATGCCATGACCCAAACGATTTCCAGTACGTGTAAATGCTACACCGGGCACAATGAATAGATCAATGCCATGGCCATTTGTCATAGCATCTTCGCGTGTCTCCTTAAAGTCCGGCTGCTTAATATTCCATTTGGTTAATGGGAGACCCTCGTAATCCTTAATATCACATAACCGCACCATTTTCATATGTTTACCCTGATAACTTGGCACAAAGACCATTTTCTCCAGACGTAACATTTCACAGATAATTGCTGTGGTATCCAGCTCATCGCTGGTGCTTAAATAAATGCTAACCCTTTGAGCTTGACGGAATGCCTCATGCTGCAGCACCTGTTGCACAGAGAGAGCACAATGAAGGAGCAGTGTGGGCATAGGAAGGAAATTGTAGTACAAACCTTTGAGGTTACTGCTTGTGATTGTTGATTACGTCCCTCTGGCGTTATATAACTGAGAATCTCCTTCATGCGCTTACGCAGCGCTACTTTTAAACTATTTTGGATAGTTGCTGCCATCTCAACTGTGCGATCTCAACACTTGCACTAACCGGTAAAAACTGTTTTTTGTTTACGATTTAATGCTTGCTGTCGCATTCACAGCCTCTGCCTTGCTTTTATCTGTCTATATTCTCTCTCTCTCTCTCTCTCTTTCTAACTCTGCGCTTATCAATTAATTGTCAGCTTTATCAGTTATCACCCCAACGGCGTTTTTTTCTGCTTGTAAACAATTCAACTTAGCAACTTGTAATATTTGTCGATAACATTAGAAAAAAACAAAAAAAAATTTAATGACATTAAAAGCAAAATATCATTTGTTTTGCCAGCTTCACAAAGAAAAAGTTTACTGCTGGCGATCAGCTGTTTTTCTTCTCTCATATGCACAGTGCGCAGTGTACAGTACAAGATTTAAAGTTGTGTACGACAGTGTGCTACACACTGTACCAGTCTCTTTATTTTTTAATGTAACAAAATAACAAAACAATATTATAAATTATAATAAATTCCGACATTTTTTTCAGACACTTTCTATTTATTTCTTTGCCGCTTCGTTTGTTTTGTTGTCTTGTGGTTTGGTCTTTAGATTCTTTAGCTGCTCCTTTTGCTGCAAGATAAATATAGCATTTGAGTATATAAAAATAGTTGAATTTTAGTTGTATTGCTGCCTGCATTACCTGCTTATAGAAGAATTCTTCTTCACGTGCCGCTTCCATTTTGCCAAAGGAGCCGCCAGCTTCACGTATAGAGCCGCCACCGCCGCCGCCTTTGCCAGCACCACTGCCGAGTTCACCAACATGTGACATTCTCAATTGACTATGAAAATATATATAAAAAACTATATATATATATAACTAAATTTTCACTATTTATATACATATATTGCAATCTTATGCAATTCAATAGAAAACTCACGAAAACTTTTCTTAACGGGAGGAAAAAAAACACTTACTGTATTTGCGTTGTATTTAGACGTTGACTGATGCGACGTAATGTAAACATTTTGTACTTATATACCGGCAATTAATATAGTATATTTAACTATATATAGCTTATGATTTATATGTTTTTGTATTTCAAGATGTTGTGAAAAATCAGCGCTGCTTCAAAAAAACATGTACAACTGTCAACAAGCAAATTCGTGCTGGCCGATAACTGTTGCGATACAGTGTAAAGCGCTGCCAACTTGCTTAAAATAATGAAATAATGAAAACAATGGGAATTTGTTTTTTGTTTTTTTTTTTGTGACACGATTCAAATTCAAATTTAATTTTACAACGAATTGCTTAATATTAGAAATGAGCGGTAATACATGATAATATTTTCTTTTGATATCGAGAATAATGAAATTTTTGTAAAAACAAAAGTGTATAATTAAAGACATAATATATTATTATCCCGTTACCATTATTATATTAAACTATATCTCGTCGTCATCATCATTTGGGGAATTTGGTATTTTAGCACGATTAATCATCATTTGAATGCACTCCGAGTTCTAATATATATATAAAATATAATATATATTGTGGGCAATGATTTATATATAACTATAAAATTTACCTCATTCATAAAAAATGCTTCTTCATGAATATCTTTATATTTGTTAAGACACGTTGTATTATAAAGTGCGGAATGATCCAATGTCTTTTGATATTCTTTCCAATTGCGTAAATAATTTGCACTCTTGGCACTTTCAATATGCTTGCGTATATTCGACATGAGTCCCTGATTTTTTGAGCTAAAATATTCTTCTTCTTTAATTCCACCTTGGAATTTGCCTAAGCCACCGCCCAGTAGAAAGACATTTGGTATATTGCTCTTTGACTCCGAGTAATATCTGTTCGAGCGTAGTCTTGATAGAGAGGCGAACATGTGGAATAAATTTTTTTTAATTATTATTTTTTATATTAAAAAAATTATTATTATTTTTTTCTATTTTTTATTTAAATTTATTTTTTTTTCTATTTCATTTGTTTTGGTTTTTTTTTTTTATTTTATTTTTATTTTTTTATTTATTTTTGTTTGTTAGCTTACGCGTAATTTAGATTTAAGGTTTGTATACGTAGAAACAAACCAGATGAAAACATTTTGTTCGTCTATATTTAGTATTTTAGTATTGAAAGGAAAGCTGTGACACGATATTATTGAAACTTTTTCTGGCACTGTGAACAACAAATGCTAAAGGCATCTAAATTTCATGTCAGTAAAGTTGAAAATTTATAAAATGAAAGCAGCAATAAAATACATCAGAGAACTCCGCGAAAACTACATCCCGATATCGGTAAGTCACTATTGTTAATATTAATTATATTCATTTATTTTTTTCTAAAATAAATTTATTGAATTAATTTTGTGTTAAATTTTTGACTGCGTTCATTTTTTTTTTTTTGGAAAAAGATAGCCAAACGGTGGTAAACCAAACGAAGACGCAAATCGAAACTGGCGGCGCCAAAAACTAAATCAGCGGCTGCGCTCGTCAAACGCAAGAACCGCAATGTACGTAGAAAATATTATAATAATAATAATAATAACAATAACAATAATAATGATAATGGCGGCGGCGGAGCCGATGATTTAAGTAATAATAAAGATAAAGAAACATATCATAATTTTGTACCAGTTCGTCGAAAGCCTCTCGGTGAATATATGAATTTGGATATACCAATGGCAATACCGCCAACACCATTGCCAGGCCTACGCATGAGCTATGCGGCTGCCGTACAGACTGGACCAGGGGTTAAAGTTATGATAACACCGCGATTAAATCGTACATCAACACATCATCATCATCATCATCATAATCATAATCATAACAAATCCAGTAGTGGCAAGGGTAACAATGCCAATGGCAATGGAAATTGTAAAACAAATAAAATAACCGCTGATACAAAATTTCGAATATTTGCTGAGCAGCCAAAACCACATATTGTCCGAGTTGATCCAAATGTCTATCAGGCTAAAATTATTGAACGAAATAATTTATTGCTAACATCGAAAACGAAATTGAATTCAAATTCAAAATCTGTGATAAGAACAGATATAGAAAGAGAATCAAATAATAATCGTAGAGCAATAACAAAAGCGACAAAAAGTGAACCAATAATAAGAACAACAACAACAACAACATCAGCAGCAGCAGCAGCAGCAGCAGCTACAACAACAGCAACAACAACAATAACAACAAGAAGAACAATAGTGGAAAATGTTAGAGAATCGCCATTAAAATTGATGACGAATGAGAATGAAATGAGAAATGACGTTGATATTAAAGCACTTGAATTGCAATTTAGGCGATTAGCAACGGCACCTGTTGCAATTAAGAGCAATTCATTATCAACGTCAAATACTCAACATTATCATCAACATCAGCATCAATATCAGCATCATTATCAGCAGCAGCAGCAGCATCATTATTATCATTATCAGCAACAACTACAGCAATCACAAACAACACTTCAACATCAACAACAACATCAACAACAACAACAACATCCACATCATCATCAACATCATCAATCGAGGCATAAAGAAATGAAAATACCACCGGCTTTCGTGGACTCAATCAGTTATTTAAGTTTCCATCAAGCGCGATTGCAGCGGATAATCCAAAAGCAAGGTATTTGCGCCATTTGCTTACAATCACCCGAGCCAATGAAGGTACCGCAATTTGAGGACAAGCATTTTAAATATCTCGAGGAAGCTGCACTTTTGGCACAAAATCGCACAATGCTACGCTTATGGATGAACTCTGATCAACTGATATGCTAGTAAATATTTTTCCGAATCGATAAATTTTAAAAGTTATATTAGTTCTAAGTGTTCTAAGTTATATATGCCTGTTAAAAACAAAGCAAAAAAAAAAAACTAAATTGAAATTTAAATTTATATGACGAACATCGTTTCAAAACCAAAGCAATGCAATTATCCGTTAAAATAATGGGTTTTTTTTTATTATTTCAACGATAATAAGATATAGAATTATAAATACTATCGATAAATGCAGAGCATTGTTTTGGCGGTCATATTGCATGCGCTAAATGGTATTGAATTGTTTTTATTTACATTTTTTATATTCAAAATTTATTATTTAAATTATAGTTGACAAATTTATAAATTAAAATTAAAAATGAATTATATTTTATTTGTGTTCCTTTTTTATTTGGTATTTATTTTGCAGTTTTGGAAAAACTGCGCAATTGTTAATTAAATACACACCTCGATAGAGATTATTGTGCGCAACATGGATTGGTCACACTGTCTGTGTTTAGGTTGATTATTTTCCTTTTTTTGTGTGTAAAAATGTTGTGTTGTGAAAAGCGTATTTTAAACGCAATGCCTATATAATTAATCAAAAAAAAAGCAAGTGGCCAATGTGAAAAAGCCAATAATGTTAAACGATTGACGGCATCCAAGCAACCTGCATGGCAGCGTCTGTCTAGCCAAATAGCAGCTAAGCAAGAGCCAAGAGAAGGCGACCCAGCGAGCGAGCGAGTGCTGTGCGTGTGTGTGTGTGTGTGCGAGCGAGCTAGAGGAGAGTGTGTGTGGAGTGAGGAGTGTGGCGTGTGGAGAGTAAGCAGAACACAGAGCAGCAGCGCAGCGCGTTTTGTGTATGTGCGTATGCATGTGTATGTGTGTGTGTGTTTTTAATGTATGCGTGTGTGTGTGTATATAATGGACAAGTTAAAAAACAACAACAAAGAACATGCAGTTATTGCATCAATTGATTGCCCCTATACCAATGCCGCGGATGCCGATGTCGATGTGGAGAGTAACAAGAGCACGCCCACACCCTATTTTACACCCTTGGACTATCAGCAGACCTCCTTTGAGTTTCCCTCGCCCACAGCCACAGTCACAGCCACAGCAATAGCCACAGGAACACCAACAACAGCAACAGCAACAACAACAAACGAAACATTTCGAGATATCGACGATCCACCATATACACCTAAACAATTTACAATTGCCAATCCAAAGCAACAGCCCGCATCACCGACAACATTGAATCGAAAATTTAAACGTTTCTCCCTTTACGATCGACGATCATGCTCGCCACAGGATGGACGGATCTTTGCCAACAAGGAGAATACACAACCGAAAAAATGCAGCGATAATGATCACGATAGCTTATATTTATCGAAAAGTGAACATAACTCACCAACAATATTATATCGAGATGATAGCTCAACGATAACGACGACGACAACAACAGGAACAAATACAACACCGAATCTCCTACATAATGATTCAAGCAGTGGACGCCTTAGTTACTCACCCAAATTACTCACATCCATAAATAATTTCAATCAATTGAATCATTCATTATCTGGTTCACCATTGAATATTATCAACTCAGCTGGATATAAAAATGGGAATTTCTTTCGATTTCCTGAAATCGATCATATCGTTCAGGATGTGGTTCAGGTGGTGCCAACAACAACAGCTGCAATGGCACCACCAGCATCAACAGCAGCAACAACAATTAAATCTGGCGAGGAACATGACAATCAGCAGCAGCAGCAGCAAACGAATGATAACTCAGCGTTTGGACAGCACGATCATGGACAAGGACAAGGACAAGTACAGTATCAAGGACAAGCTAACCGCAAGAATCGCAAGAATAAAAATAATCTCACCATACGCATCACAGATGTTCAGTTGACTGGCAAAGGTAATTCCGGTTCAATGCAACCAATGTCACCATCACCATCACTGAACAAACCCAAAACGCCCACCATAAAAAGCACCAAGGAAAAGGCACGTTCATTGGACTCAGCGGCCAATGAAACGGAACTTTCAATTGTTGTGCATCATATAAATGAATCTCATGATATGTCAACAACACCTGGCAGCAGTCATAGTCATCCTGGCCAAAGTAATGTGTTAATGCAGCCAACCGCATCCAGTTTACATTCAACATCCTTATCCCGTCTGGATACACAACAATCACTGCATAATCGTCGAACAACACGACGTAAATCTCCAGGATTAAATACAAGCGATTGGTTAATGTATCATCGTAAACAGAATCCATATCAGACATCACTCGATGCTGATGAATTGAAGTCAGCATCAAGTGTGGATAGCAGTGGTAAATTTACATTGGGTGCCACATTGGCGCCACGCAGCGCACATAAATTGAATCCTTTACTGCATTCATCAAGCACAAATCTGAAGACATTGCCCGAGTGTTTAACTCTTGTAGAGTTTACGCCCAGTACAGCTGTGGAATCGCCATTTAAACAAAAATCTATGGATTTACCAGCAAAGAGCATGGCTGGATCTATGAATCTTCTACAGCGACGTGGTTCGAATCATAGTCTTACCTTGAATTTGCATAGTTCATGTGGCAATTTAATGAATAGTAGCAGCAGTTTAAGTGTATCCAATTATAGTCTTGGATCTGTTAGTAATTCCAAGTCAAGTTGTAATCTGGAACAACAACAGCAGCAGCAGCAACAACCACAACAACAACAACAACAGCAGCAGCAGCAGTCAACATTTAATCAATTAACTGTCGCTGCCGGCAGCGGTCAGTGTATGCGTCAGGGTCTGTTCCGACGACGTGGCTCCAATCATAGTCTAACACTTAAGAGTCATACAACCAATTCATGTGGTGAACTCAATTCAATGGCCAACAGTAGCAACAGCAGCAGCAACAATAACAATCAACAATCATCGACAACAACAACACCAAAGCGTGGTCTGCTCGAACGTCGTGGCAGTAATCAGAGTTTAACACTTAACATGAGTGGCGCCAGCTTAGAGCAGCAATCACATCCACATCCACAGCAATTGCATTTCGAGCAGCCAAAATTAACGGTATGCAATTGTGGTGCTGCCAATGCAGCACAAGCGCCGCATCAACGTAAATTCTTTAGCACTGAGAATTTGATAAGCAATCGTAGTGGAAATAGTTCACAGTATTTGGATTTTAGCAGTAAGCAACCATTATGCTTTGGCTCTGCCTCTGATCTGCAGCCCAGTGAACAGTCCAAATTAAATGCACCAGCTGGACATTCGGATGCTGTTGGTGTTGTACTCTGCAGTTGCAGTTGTGCAACAGTTGGTGTTGGCGGTGTTGCTGGTGTTGTTGGTGGTGGCATACGTAATATTATGACACGTCCATTATCACCACAGACAACAAGTGAAGAATTTAAAATATATTTGGCCAGCATACAGATGCTACAGAGTGCATCGAATCCTTTAAATCAATATGATTTAATAAAGCTAAATCATGTCTTTGATCATAGCTATAAAGTGAATTTGGAACAACCGCCAGTGTTGGTATTGGGACGTGATGGTGGCACACCCACAAATCAATTGCCACCAACATCGGAAGATAGTGAATTATTGGCCATGTATCAGGCGGTGGTTAAACGTATTGTGACACCATTACCACAATTGGATGATGATGAACAGAAACGTATTTTTCGTGATTTGCATAAAGAGTTTTGGGATTTACCATTGAATCATCAGGAGAAACCAATGGTATTTGGTTCACAGACAAAGAATCGCTATAAAACAATTTTACCCAACGAACATTCACGTGTGCTGCTCGAGAGTGAGGCAACGGAGTTAATGAATCTGCGACAGCAGCATCAACAAAGTTGCCTATTGCAGCCACAGTCAAACAGTGATGAGCTGTTGACAACGGAAAGGAAGACAACAGGGACGACGACGGCGACGCTAATGGCCAATGAGGATTTGCCCTACATAAATGCCAATTATATCAAGGTAAGTGATAAAGAAAGACAATGAGAGAAAGAGCAAGAGCAAGACCAAGAATTTAATATAAATTTATATTATTTTACAGGGCCCCGACTATGCCTCCAAGTGCTATGTGGCCTCGCAAGGTCCATTGCCCAATACAATTTTTGAATTCTGGCTTATGATTTATCAAAATACACAACGTTATATACGACGCTGTGTCGATGGAGGCAGCAGTCCGCATATGGATAAATCACATATATTACAGCAATATTATCAAAAGATCATTATGTTAACCAATTTCACCGAATGCAGTCGACAAAAATGTGCCGTATATTTTCCCATTGAACTAAATGAAATATTTGCTGTCGCCGCCAAAGGTGAAAAATTTGAATTAAGCGCGTTGGCACGCGATTATTTCAAATCGCATTTATTGCCTATTGACTCAACGCAGCTGGATAGCCTGGATACAAATACACTTGGTTTAGGTGAATCATTACAGCCGGAACGTGAACAAAATACACGTTGGCATATTGCTGTAGATTCATTAAAGGTAACATTAAATGAAACTTTACGTGCAACATTGCCAAGCGATGGCAGTTTCTTTTTGATCAAAAATGTTGGAATTGTGCGACGTAATGGTTATTCAGTACGAAAATTAGTGCTATTATATTGCATAAATGTGCCAGAAAGTGTTGGACGTTTGGAATATTATTTACAAAAGATATGCTGCTATCATTATTGGTATCCAGATTGGCCAGATCATCATTCACCGCGGGACATCAACACGTTGCTGGACACCTGTTTGCATGTGCTAAATTTGGGCAAATGTGAATCTGAATTTGATAGCTACGATGACGACAAGTGGCCAACAAGTGCTAGTAATGCACATTTGGCTGCACAACGTTTAGAAATTTATAAGCAAGATATTTTTAATGCTGTACAACCGTTGCCTGTTATACATTGTTCAGCGGGTATTGGACGTACTGGTTGTTTTACGGCCATTATGAATGCTGTACGCCAAATGAGGCAATCTTTGGCATATTCATTAACTGGAATGTTAAAGAGAACATTAACAATGGCCGATGTTGAGGCAGAGATCAATGTTGATGATGATCTGGATGAACAACAACATCAGCAACATGAACAACAACAGCAACAACAACAACAGTATCGTAATGTTGCTGATGCTGATACTGAAAGTAGTTTTAGTTGTAATACAATATTACACATACGACACATTGTTCAACAGTCTGAGGAAGAGGAACAGGAGCCAGAGCAACAGCAGCAAGAACAGCCTGAGCATGAGCATGAGGAAAAGATCAATATAAGCTTTGATAAATTACCGAAGATGCCAGACATCTTTGTGGATATACTTGGTATTGTTTGCAATTTGCGACTGCAACGCGGTGGCATGGTGCAAAATTCAGAGCAATATGAGCTAATACATCGCGCCATTTGTCTCTATTTGAAGCGCACTTTGGCGCTGCGACGTTTTTAGATTATAATTATAAATAAATAAATCAATGATCAAGTTGTAGATGATGATAACGATGATGATGATTAAGATGTAGAAGATGATGAAGAAGAAGAAGAACAAAACACCAATTTACTATTTGTAAAAGAATTTTGTGAAACTTATTTTAAAATGTAAAGCAACAACAAAACAAAAAATGCAAATGCAAAAAAAAACTTTAACCATGGCTAAAAGAGTCTCGAAACATATTATTAAATATTATTATATATATATATACAATGATAAAAGTGGACTGTAAAACTATCGCTAATACTATCATCTAAAAATAACAACAACAAATTGCAAATATTTAAAAACTAGTCGAAAAAAATATATTTAATTCAATTGAAAGATTAGCTTACAAATTTTTAAGATTGTTCTTTAGGCAAAAAACAAACAAAATCTTAAGCTTGTGTCTTCAGCAAAAAAAATAAAAAAAAAATAAAATAAATTTTATATATATTTAAGACTAATAAAAATTGTACGCTGGCGATAGTATTAGCGATAGTTTTGCTAAGCTCATGCATAATATAAATATATATATATAGAAAAAAAAGCAAAAGATATGGCAGACATATGTTCTCAATGTTTGCTATATATATAAAAACTTATTATCTAATACTACAGATTATTATTATTATTATGATGATTATTATGATTATTATTATTATTATGATTATTATTATTATTAATATTATAAATGTTTATTAAGTGTTTGAATGTATGTGTGTGTGTGCATGTATTTATGTACATAAGTGTAAATGTTTCAATTTTTTGGTGTGAACAAACAGAAAAACAAACTATGCTTAAAAAAAAAAAACAGAAACTTAAAAAAAAAAATAACACAAATCAAAAAAGAAAAGTAATAAGAAAATGAAAAGTACATTTAAAGTTAATTAACATTATTATTACCTTACCTTAACGTGCTGAACAAAAATGAAATACCAAAAAAAAAAATAATATATATATATATATCTATATATATATTTAACACAGAACAACGGTGAGTTGGGAATTGTTTGACGGACGAGAAAAGCTCAAATCCTTTTTTTTTTTTTTTTTTGTAAGTTGTCACGAAGTTTTTCACAGACTTCGTTTCTAACTGACTAAAACACCAATTTTCTTGACTGTTCAAACTGTCAGTTCAACCGTTGTTATGTGTACTATCCCAGTCCACCGCCAGCCCTCCCCTTTTAATCATACCCCCATACTCTCCTCCTACCAATAGTTACAGCAATGTTAGCTCTCTTTTCATGACAAAACGATAATTATATTGAATATACATACAAAAAAAAAAAAAAAAACAAATGAAAAAAAAAAAAATATATAAACTTGAAACTTGTATTAATGTTTATGCAATGGAACTAGTCAAATAAAAACTTAGAAACATTTTAAATGTAACTACTTATAAATGTGTAAAATAGAATGCGTTTTATTTTTGGGTAAAAAATTGGGAATATTTTTTTTTATTTTTTTTATTTTAGTATAATTGAAATTGTTTGGCAGTTTGTGTGATTGTTTACTAAATTAATTCTTGCAAATTTTAAATAATACTTTATATTTATGCTTGCTAAATTTATTCAAAACTCATATCATTCATATTAATAATTCATCATCAATATTAATGAATTTCTAATTTTAATTCAAAACAAAAAAGGAATTCTAATTATTTCATATCATAATTCTCACGTTTCACATCTTGTTCGTTTCGTGCGTTACAGTAACTACTAATAGATAGAGAGAAAAAGTGTACAGTGAGCCATTGTAGGGTTAAAGTCCAATCAGCTGTTTTCGTTCATTTCGATTGTTTACAGAAGACTTTGACAACTGTCAAATATGTGTACGTATATGTATGTGTGTGTGTGTGTTCAAAGTGCAAGTTATTATTTTTGAGGGCGAAAACTTGTAACTTAAGACTTATATTTAATTTATTTGGCTAATCACATCGCAGTTCTTATCATGTGGACAAGCCTTGCGCTTTGGCATGTGCAAAAGTCAATAAGATTTATACGGTTATACAGCACAATGAAGGTAAAGAAGACACAACATCATTTTGCTGCCATAAAAACTTTTGATGTAATAAAAAATATTTGCAGGTCAAGGTACCCGTAAAGCAAGGAGTTCTAGTTGGACAACAGCGACAATTGCCAAGTGGTTTAAAGTATGATAGTTTTCTAGGTGTACCTTATGCACAGCCACCAGTTGGTAAACTGCGTTTTCGAGTAAGTGCAGCATATGAAATTCCATGTAGCGTAATTAATGAATAATTCATATTTATTTTAGAGTCCCGTACCGCTAGAGCATTTTGCAGAGCAGGAGTTGGACTGCAGTAAGGAACGTGATGTTTCACATCAACGTGATCCATTTAGCCTTGAAATTGTTGGCTCCGAGAATTGCCTGTTCCTTAATGTATATGTGCCTAAGAGTAAGTCCAACAAACCGTTGCCTGTTATGGTCTGGATACATGGCGGTGGCTTCTGGTTTGGCAATGCCAACAGTGAGTAGTAAGTGTTGTACAGAACTCTTCTCTCTTTTCTCTTGCTAATATCTGCGCTACTTTTGCAGCTACTTTCCTGCTGGACTTATGCAAGAGGAAGTCATTGTGGTGACACTTAACTATCGACTGGGCGCCTTGGGTTTCCTAAGCTTACCCGAGGCGGGCATCTATGGCAATGCAGGATTAAAGGATCAACGTTTAGCATTACAATGGGTGCAAGATAACATTGCAAATTTCAATGGTGATCCACAGAATGTAACATTATTTGGTGAAAGTGCTGGTGCAGCTTCAGTGCATCTGCATACATATGCAGCGCATGCCAATCGTTTATTTCACAAGGCCATCATGCAGAGTGGTACTGCCAATATGGAATGGGTATTCCAGCAGAATGCTGAATATAAAGCACGCCGCTTGGCACAAGCAATGCAGGGAAAGAATTTAGAGCAACCAGAGAAATTATTAGAATTTTTACAGTCGGATAAAGTGACACCAAATGATATACTGGCAAAGACTGTGGATGTGATCACAGCTGATGAACGTCGTCGTCAGTTACCATTGCCATTCAAGCCTGTCATCGAGGATATCAATAGTCCCGATAGTTTCATTACAAAGCCAATACTTGAACTGTTGCATGAGAAGGAACGACTACAGGGAATGCCAATGATCATGGGTTATAATTCAGCTGAAGGTATTGGCATGATAATTAATGCACGTCGCAAGCTAGAATTATATGATGAGGATCTAGCACGTTTAGTGCCACGCAATTTAGTTGAACGCCCTGAAGCACCAGAAGCACAAGAAGCTGCTGAAGATATGCGTGATTTCTATTTCAATGGACAACGCTTGACCAAGGAACGTTTAGATAATCTTGTCGATGTGCTAAGCGATTTCCATTTCAATATTGATTTACAGCATGCCGTTGAGATACATGCTAACTGCCAGCAGACATCTCCATTATACTTCTATAGATTTGATTATGTTGGTGGACGTAATCTTTACAAAAGAATATTTCAAGCTGAGAAGTTACGTGGTGCATCACATGCCGATGAATTACTTTATCTATTTCAAATGGCAAACGATAGTTCACCAGCTGCAGCTGAGGATGCTCAAATTACTAAACATCTTTGCCAATTTTGGGCAAATTTTGCACGTAGTGGGAAACCATTGGATACATGGCTGCCAGTACAGCGACAGAAGCGTAATGAACCTTTTCAATTAGATTATTTGCGTATTGATCGTGAGATACAAATGCAACGTAATCCAGATGCTGAAAGAATTGATTTCTGGCGTAGCATGTATAAGAGATATAAGCCTGAATGTTATGATGCCTTGAGGGCTAAACTTTAAACAGGAGAAGAAAAAAAAGAAGAAGATATTTTGAATAAATACCATTTGATATTTAAAGATTGCAATTATCGATTATTATTTGTGTTAAATTTATATCGCAAGTTGCATGCGATATAAAAATGTCATGTGATAGACAAGTGTTAAAATTGTTTACACATAGCATGATATATAATAAAAATATAATAAATAAATAGCAAATTTTTATAATTTTCATAATTTTAAATATAATTTGTTTTTTTTATTATTTTTATTATTTAATAAAATAAAAAATTCATTATTTAATTTTTAATAAATTCAATTTTCAAATCGATAGCTCGCATGCAGCATACTAGCTTTAACATTGTCATCGATATTTAACGATAGTATCGTCTGGTTCTGTTTTGCATCTCTAGCTGAGTAATGCGTACAACTGAACATAGACACAGATCAGATGGGCGCTTTGTTTGGCAAATCTAGCAAAAAGACGGCACCCAGCCGCATCACCGATCATGACAGAGCCGTGCTGGTAAGTAGCCGCACTGCAGCAAGCTAATTAATTTCATAACTAATATAAAATCTCACTGTTAACACTGCAGCAATTGAAGCAGCAAAGGGATCGGCTAAAACAATATCAGAAGCGTATCGAGTTGCAGCTGGAAAATGATAGACTTATGGCCAAAAAGTGTCTGCAGCAGGGCAGAAAAGAGTAAGATATAAACTTATATAATTTACACAATTATCTTTAATAGTGACTTGCATTTTTTACAGTCGTGCCAAGTGTTTGCTGCGCAAAAAGAAATATCAAGAAAGTTTGCTGTCCAATGCAGATAAACAATTGGAGAATCTAGAGAAATTGGCATCCGATTTGGAGTTTGCGCAGGTGGAATTACAGGTATTGGATGGCCTGAAAGAGGGTAATGCGGCATTGAAGAAGGTACATGCTATGCTGGACATTAATGAAGTTGAAAAGATAATGGATGAGACACGTGAAGGAATTGAGAAACAACAAGAAATTGATGCCATATTAACGGATGTGCTGACATCACAAGATGAAGAGGATGTGCTCGCCGAGCTTGATGCTTTGGAAGCTGAAGAAGATCTGGCACAACGTGTCAAGTTGCCCAATGTGCCTAGCGATGAATTGCCTGACCAGGCAGAGGAGGAGGAAGAGGAAGATAACGAAGCAGCTGCTGATGAAACCAAAGCGACCAAATCAAAGATCAGGTCAAAGAAAGTGCTCGTAGAGGCCTAGACAAAGCTTGAACTATTCTCAAAGGCTTATTATTTTTTTTTTTGAATAAACAATTCTACACTAAGCTTAAGCCTAAAACGCTTTTATATAACTTTATGTACTATATATAAATAATAATAATGCATTGTATATAAACTAAGTCAAATTTCTCCCTAACGCATATTTTTATAAGAATATTTTGTCAGAAATAGAACAACGATACGAAAAATTTGTAAACATTTTTTAATGTAATTTTCCTAATTTTTTTTGATATATTTTTTTGCATTTAAGTAAAAAAACAAAAGAAAAAAAAATTACAGTGAAAGAAAAGAGAAAAAAAGAAAAGAAAAATGATATGAACTAAGGTTTAGTTCGACTAGCTTTACGTAAATCTTCTTTGAGTCGTTCACGTAACGATTTGTTTTCCTGTCTCATCTTTTCAATCTCCTCGATCAACACACAATTCTCCTGAAATAGTTTATCATATTTCTTCTGTACACTTTTATCCTCAGCCACCGCCTTATAACGTGCCAAAACATTTTCAATTTGTTTCCGTTGTCGCATAAATTCATCACGTACCTCAGCATCGAGCGTAACAAAACGTTTAAGTTCATCATCGCTGGCATGTTTATGAAAAAGATTCTTAACAGCAATCTTTAAGCTAGATGCAGTATTTACTTCACCGGCAACATAATATATATCCGTACAAATTGCAGAGAGACATTCACGTGCAGCCTTGGCCCGATGACGTTCAGTGCGTAATTCAGCGACATTGCTAAGATACTTGTCACGCATCTCCTTGAGCTGTAGCTCCAGCTGTATGTTGTTTTGGTTAAGTCCTTCGAGCTCATGTTCCATTTCAATGATATGTTTGCGTTTATCATTAATTTGAAATTCACGTGGTTCGATTTGTGCCTTTAGTTCGGCAATTTTATGATTAAGAACTTGTTTATATTTATCCAATTCTTGATTTTTATGCAATAATTCTTGGATACGTTTCTCTTTGGCACCAATGGCAAAATCACGATCCGAAATATCCTTTTGCAGATCCTCAACATTACGCAATTGTTTGGCCATTTTCATTTGGGATTTAATATGTTCTTCCTTTAATGTTTCTACTTCTTCCAGGAGATTCTCTATTTCACGACTTTGGGATTCATATTTCTTTTGCAAGACGCCAGCCTTGCCACGCCACATTTGTGTCTCATTTCGTTCCGATGTCAATTTATTCTCATATTCAGTTTGTGTGGCAACCATATTGCGATCATTTTCACTTTCAACTTCTTGGCAATATTTGATGAATTCATCCTTTTTATCCTGCATCTCACGCATCAGTTCACGTATGAGATCTTTACGTTCATCCAGTTGCTTTTTATAGTCATTCTCCAATGCCTCGATTGTATCCTGCAGCGTACCCGTTGAGTTCTTTAATTTCTCCTCATAACTCTCGCGCAGCTCCAGCATATTCTCGCGAAGATTGGTGAATTTCTGATACTCGATAAGCATACGTTCCGAATATTGATTCGCTAAGATATCCATTTGTCCGCGATGTTCCTGTTTAATGTCATTGATCTGGAACGTTATAAGATTCATTTCCTCAGTGTGTCGGGAGACAATTTCATTGTTTAGTTCCTTCAATTCCTCCAATGCACTACAATAGCTACGATGCACCTCCTGCAACTGTTGTCCATCAAAGATCTCATTTTGACTGAGTTGATATTGAAATTCTTCGGCCTGTTGCTTAAGACGCAGCTCAAGGTTCGTTATCTGTTCGATTTTATCACTAAGTTGAGTACGTGGTATTAGCACTTCTTGACTTTTCATTAGATCCTGATCCATGGATGGCATCTTCTCTTCAATGTTGTCCATGGACCAGACAGCAACAGTGCCAGCCTTGGAGATGGCCACCAGCATGGATCCATCATAGGTAAATCTTAGCTTATTGATGGGTCCATCAAAGAAGCGAAAGTTTGTAAAGGTTCCACCGCCAGCCTCTAGGAATGGCAGCTGCATATTGAATAGTCCGCCCTCATGATCCGCTATGAACATTATTAAATCGGAGCGTGATAGACAAAGATCTGAAACGGCTCCTTTATTCCTTGACGGTACCGTTATTTCACGTTGTAGTACTGCATTCTGAAATTCACGTACCGTACCATGATTGGTACCGGCAAAGATAGCCAATGGTTCATTAAAACTACAGCAGACGGTCACATATTCCGTGCCCTTCTGTACAATCTCCTGCAGTCGTGCACCACTCTCAATATCCCACTGATAGATGGCACCCTCTGCACCACCAGAGATTAAATATTTATCAGTCTTTGTCCAGGCAACGGATAGAACGGTTCCATTATGTCCCTTTAGATAGATGATAACATCTAGATTATAGACCGATGTGACGGCTATATTATTATCATAGGCAGCGGCCATAAAGTGTCCTAGATTCGAGTATCGCACATCATTACAGTGGGGAAAATTGTACGTTTTGACAATCTATGGATGAGAAAAAGAGTAAAGAATAATTCTAGATAGATCAATAGATCTTTGTAGTACTTACATTTAATTCATCCATAAAGATTTGCGTAATGCGCAACTGATCGGAGAAGCCAATGGCAGCCATAAGACCTGTGGAATTCAATTCCACAATATTTACATCTACCTGAAACTTGCGCACAAGTTCTATCTTGGCAGTCTCATAATTCCAGATGCGTATAGTCTGATCTCTTGCTGTAAAAACATTGGAAATTTAATAAGAAATGTCGAATTATCAAATTTTCTTACTTACATGCAGTCATAATGATGGGTTTCCAGGCACAAACCGAGACATCGACCACTTCTCCAATATGAATGAGCACACCGAGTGGTTCAAACATCAATTGTTTGGTCTTTAATGTCTCTGGAACGATAAGGATGCCTACATAGATCTGTGCATGAGCACAGGTCACAATGACCGTTTCCTGCTTATGATCTACAGCAAGATTCGTTATCTGATACAATCGTTCGGCATATATTGTAACGGGCACCGTGAGAACAGTTTTACGTTCCAATTTGAACTTGGAGACACGTTCGAATACGAAAACCTTGTTGAAGATAACGAAAGCAAAGCCACGAGCGAAAGCTGTCATGCAAAGGACACGCCAATCTGCAAGATTTAAGCTTTGCGTATGCACGAAACGTTGATCTTGTGCGTCACGTTCCTTATCGAATACCTCCTGATCAATGAGAAAATCTACAGCCTCCGCTACGGATGCCTTTTGTATAAGTTTCAATTCACCATTCTCCACCAGTATCAATTGATCGTTGTCAGTGCCAACCATTAATAGATCCATGGAGAGAAATGCCATTGAGGTAACCCGAAATGTGATCTTAACATTGTTAGCTATGGTAAATCCACGTTCCGATTTGCTCATCATCAGCAGTGTACGATCACCGGCAACGGCAAGAAAACTGCAATCGTTAGGATTACCCGATATACACTCGGCACTGCCATGGGAGCCCAGTACAGTGGCCCGACCCTCGATTACAGTGCTAGTCTTGTCCAGTACCAGCATAAAGACCATTTCTTGTGGCGGTTTTGTGATTAAAGCAATGGCTCGTGAATCTTGTGTAAAGATCATTTGGCGCACTTCATCATTGCGATGTGTACCAGGCAACTCCAAATGCCGACGCTTCTTCAATGTAGACAACTCATAAATGGATATATAGCGACCACTGTAAAAGTAGAAAATCTTTAGAAATCAATACATTGATCTAAATTTTACTTACTTCTTTGAGTGACGCTCCAAAACTGCCATCAACTTGCGATGTGAACTAAGCACGATTATCTCAGCCTTAGTATCCTCGGGAAGTCGCAAAAATCTTTGTTTATTCGTCACATAATCATGAAATGCCAATACACCTTCAACGGGATATATAACTTCTTTGGTAAGATTAAATTGTATATTGCCAATGACATCGGTACGCAGGCCATAGATGAGACGTGGACGTATTGTAACTGAACTTGTGCTCGAACGCTTTGTATCCTCCATTTTTTTTGTTTGTTAATTTTCAAAATATATAAAATATAATTAATATAATTTTCTAGGTTAAGTTGCCCCGCCCAAAGATTAATAGTGTGCTGGTACTGGCAATTGGCCAATTTATTGTTGGCCCGAAAAACCAATCGTTTTGTGTCCTTAGCTCTCAAGTGAAAATCCAACTAATTTCGATCAAACAACGAAGAAACTATCTGGCAGCCCTGACAGCAAATTCCATGGCATCCAAAATAACAACAACAACAACAACAACAAGTAGTTATTTCTATCACACTCTCTCTCATCGCCTCTCTCTCTCTCTCTTATTTGGCGCGCAATCAAACAGCGGCCAAGAGTCCATGAATAAATAATTAAACGCCTTTAAGTATGCTTTTAATTTCCTAGCACTCGCTTGCGGCACTTTTACGAGTAAGCTCAACTCTCTCTCTCTCTCTGCCTGTGATGTTGATGCTTGCTTGTTAATAAAATAAAAACAAAACACAAAAATGAAAGGAATGAAGTAAAAGAAATATTACAAAATTTACCGCTCTAATAATGCGCTTAAGCGCCGAATGTTGCTCGTCTCTCAGTCAATCAAGCAAGCGGTCGGACAGTCAGACAATAAGACAATGATTCAAACCGTTTTCAGTTAATGACACTTCGGATTCTCCCTTCGTACTCCTTCCTACTTTCATCGTACAGCCGACCACGACCTAACACAACCCAAAGCTTTTTATGCTGCGCTCTTAAACGAAAAGAGCGAAACGATTGTCAAAGAGAAAGAGCTTGGCAGAAGGCAACATGGCAAGAAATTGGGATGCATTATTAATTCATGCAGTATAGTTTATATTTAGATATTGAATTTCAATATCAAATTATATTATTAATTATACAAATTTACAACTAAAATTAATTTTAAATAAATTAATTTTTATTTTATATTTATTTTCAATATATTAATCAAACATAACTTTATTTATTAATATAGTTGCGCTTAAGTTTCGTTCAGTGCAAGCAGCTTAATTCTAAGTGCACTCTTTTATCCTACATTCAATTTGCAGAGAGGTAGTAGCAGCGCGTGAGAGAGAACGAACAACAAAAAGCATTTGGTATGAAACGAATCAAGTTTGTCAAATGCTTCATTCAGTTGTAGTTTACGCGTCGGCAGCAGCACAACGCAATATTTCCACAACGGATTGGGGAAAAGAAAAATTAAAAATAAAAGCTGTGTCCAGTCCAGACGAAAGTGAACAAAGTGAACAAAATAACAGAGACAACAGATTATTGAGAGTGAGAGTGTGACAGTGAGAGTATGTGTGAGAGTGGGAGACAAACGTGAACATAAGCCAAGCGCAGTCAGTGCCAGTGTTTAGTCTTGTGTTATCAGTGGCGACAGTGACAGCTCAAATAGTACCGTTGACAGGCAATTGGTATGAGAGCAGGTGGCTTAGCTTAGCCGGCGGCAAAATAAAAAAAAGACCACAAAGACCAAAGTAAATTATCCACTTAAAAGCTACAATATAAGTACAAACATACACATGCATACACATACGCATACGCATACACATACACACATGCATACATATAGAAAAACAAATATGTTTTGTTAGGCGCTTGTCCATACAGTTACTCATAACAATTGTTTGTGTATGTGAATGTGAGTGCGTGTGTGAGAGGAGTATAATCTGCACACCTTATGAACTTCTTCTTATTGTATTGGTATATTTGTCTCTTACTTCTCAATTACGGTAGCACGGACAAAAGTGTAAAGCGCAAAACGTAAAGCCTGAACCTGAAACTAAACCTGAGCCTGTGCCTGAGCCTGAGCTCGACACTGTGTGTTTGGTAAGTTGACTGTGTGGCCTGCGGTAATGTTCATAATTTGCCGTTATTCTTAGTGTTATTTATATTGTTATTGCTGCGGGCAGCTTGCTGTTTCTTTTTGCTCTTGCTCTTGCTGTTGTTGTTTTTGTTGCTGCTGCTGTTATTGCTTAGCGGCTGAAGCCAATAAAAGGCATAACAATTAAAAGTGCTAAATGATACAAAACAAAAACAATGAGAAATGAAATGAAACGAAACGAAATGAAATGAAATGAAGCGGAGCAGAGCGGAGCGACAGGCAGCTAATGGATTTCGTTAGTTTTTACTTTCAATATACCTGAAGCCGAAAAAACGGAAGCCGAAACAGCAACAACAACAAGAATAAGAATAGAAAATAACAGAAAAACAAAAACAAAAGCAAAAGCAAAGAGATGAATAGCAGCTGTCGCAATTAAAAACTCATTTTAATGCCCTATTTATGCACACACACACACACACACACACATACATAGCTATAGAATGCGAATTTACAATTAATGTATGCGCGTGGGTGTGCTTGTATGTGTGTAAGTAGCTGCATATACATATATATGTTTGCCTGTGTGTTTGTGTGTAATTGTATGTGATTGTAAATAAATCTTTTTCATCTTTAGCTGAGGCACGTAGCACATAAAGCGCCAAAATAACACGAAATCCGTAAACAAACTTGCTCAAAACACACATACTTATACACACAGGCACACATACACATACAGTCATAGATACACATACATGCATATATATACGGTACACCTGCATATATTTAACAGCCTCGACTACAACAGGTCAAATTCGAACGGCAATGAACGAGTAAATGAGTTTTTCTTTTTTCCTTTTTTTTTTTTTTTTTCTTCAATTTAAAATATTTTATTTTCTTTTTTGTTTTGTTTTTTTTTTTTTTATTTTATTTTTTGCCGCCTGTCATCGTCGCAGCCGCAACATTGCGTGTTGCTTGCTTGCTACTGCTGCTGCTGTTGCTGCTGTGACTGCTGCTTGCTGCACATGTGGAAATGCTGAAATGTTGAAATGTGGCAATTTATTTATACGTTATATTGTATGTTATTTTTGGCTTGTGTTCAGCGGTAAGTAAATTGCACGCAGCGAAATCAGTTCAAGCAGCCAGCGCAAGTTTATTTTTTACTCCAAATTGTAGAGAAATATATATAAAAATATATTTACTAGATATATATATATATGTATATGTAAATGTATATGTATAGACATTGCTATGTATACATAATGTAACATATATTATATATGCATGCATATTCATTCGTGCTGCTGCTGCTGTGCACTGCGTAAAAAAAACCTATGACAATACGAAAAATGTTTCAATGTATGTATCACACACTATGTATATACGTAGGTATGTATGTATGTAGGTGTGTATGTACATACATAAAATTTTATGTATGTACGTAGAGACTAGCGGGCGACACACTTTTTTGTAATACCAAGGGGAACCGGCTGAGGAGGTGGCAACACTCAGCTGCCAACAGCATGGCATATAGTTGCCTTTAGGGAATTCTTATAGAAGAGTATAGAAAGGCAAAGGCAAAGGCAGCAGGCAGCAGCGGAGGCAGAGGCGCAGGGTGGGGTAGGTCGTTGGAGTAACGAATTTTCAGCAGCAGCTAAGCTTAAAGTGCATGGCCAGCGCACAAAATCACACACACACATATATAGAGCAGCACAATACACACATTACAATAACCTACACAATACATATACATATATATATATACATATATACACACACACACACAGAAACACATACATACATATAGATATAGCTAAAGCGCGCTTTTGGGCGTCTGGATTGAAGCAAGTGCTTTTTGTTTTTACGAGCAGCCCAGCAAATAATAGCATTTCTTTCACTCTCTCTCTCTCTCTCTGTCTCTCTTTCTCTGTCTATACAATTTTACAACAATACACAGAGAGAAATTGTTGATAGCTTCAATAATAAAACGTAATACAAAATGCACTGTGTACATACGTACATGTATAACAAACGATCGTAAAGAGCAGCATAATAAAAATATATATAATTTTCTCTTTCGATAAGCAAACGCATTGCGAGCAATTTTAATGCAGCTGTTAAAGCAAGCAGTGCATACTTACATACACATACTCACGCACTGCTTGCTGCATGAGTGTCAAGTGTTGCTGCACTGCTTCTCCCTTAAACTCAAATTGTAACTGAAGCTCTCTTCTCTTCTCTTCTCTTGTCGTCTCATTTCTTCTTAAGCATAAACAGCTTAAGCTGTTGATTTTACTGTTTTGCTGTTTCCTCTTCTTCTTCATACTTTTTCTACTTATTATTACTCTTAGTGTTTTGTTGCTCTTGCTGTTGTATTTGCACTTGACTTCAAAGCACAAAATGTTAATTGAGTTTCAAATGAAGAAACAAAACAAAAAGTTTTTTGTATTTTATGAAAACTTTTTACTGTTTAGCTTAGCGTTTTTTTTTTCTTTTTTCGCTCAGTGAGCTTAGCACACGCAAGAACGCAACGAAATGTGAAGCTGAATTCTTGTTGGACGAATTAAGTTGCTGGTGTAACTGAACGTAAGTAAGCCTTTTGGCTTAGCCAACGGCTAAACTGACCTCTGACAGAGATAGAGTGTGAGACAGAGAAAAAAGAAAGAGAAAGAGGGTGAGAGTGAGTGAGCTCTGAGAGCTAATAACACGCCAGTTACCAGCATACTAATACTAAGCTAAACATTAATACACTGTTATACATTGTTACTAACATTCACACGCACACACTGAGAATTGTCTGCGGCTGTGACTGTGTCTGTGGCTGTAACTGTATATGTGGCTGTGACTGTGTCTGTGGCTTTGGCTGCGGCAATTTGATGTTAACACAGCTGATTGATTTATTGTCTGTTGGTTGGCTACCGCAAACACAAGCACAGGCAGAGGACAGTGGACAGTGGAACAGAGGAACAGGTAGAGGGCACAGGGCATAGAGCAGAGAGAGAGCATAAGCACAGACATCCAAATACAAACAGAAACACAAATAAAAACGCAACGCAAACCAAACGCAAACACAAACAAGAGAAAGAAGAAGAATAACAGCAGGAACAACAAATATAAAGTTGAGTTACAAAATGCCAAAAGTCCTCAATAAGCCGAAGTCGCAACGTATGCAATAAAAAAAAAAAAAAAACGGAAAGGAACAAAATACACACACTCAAGCACACACACAGATACATATACACTTATACTACATATAGAGCTGTAACAATAGACATGCAAGCGAAAGGGCTCAGTGTATATGTATGTGTGTGTGTGTGTGAGTGAAGCGTGCGCTTGTATGCGTGCATGTATTGTCGCCATAATTAACAGCAGCGACAAACGACGTTGACGACGCTCGACGACGCAATGTCAACGGCAACGGCGACAGCAACAGCGACAGCGACAGCGCGTACTAGCCGCCATTTTAATTTTACGATAACTGCTTTCACCTACTTGCTGTTGTTGTTGTTGTTGCTGTTGCTATTCCCCTTTATGCTTATACTACACCGGACTGCATGTGCTACACACACACACACACACACACACATACACATAAGACTCGTTGAACAGCGAGTTAAAAAGAATATTCTCGCAGTGCGTCACCCCAAAAACGTCACACTGACAGAGGGAGAAAGAGCGAAAGGGAGAGAGAGAGTAGGAAATATTTTCGCAGCACGTCAGCAAATTGTAGTTAACAGTTTTATTTCGAGTGTCAAATGAAATTTTCTTTGAACATTAACATTTCAATTGCGCGTACAATGTATATAGCAGCAACAGCAACAACAGCAGCAGCAACAGCAGTAGCAGCAATAGCAGCAGTAGCAGTAATAGCAGCAATAGCAGCAACAGCAACAGCAGCTATAAAGCTACATATATAAGTATATACTTATATATAAATTTATAAGTTTATGTTATACTTAACATTACGCATTCAGTTTGAGTTTTTATGTCATGCCAACACGTTGCCCAACAAAATTTGATAATAATAATAGAATTTTGAAATGTTTTTGCATAATTTACAACTGACAAGATAAGCGAAAGCACAAACACACAGACAGTGAGAGAAAAAGACAGAGATAGAGAGAGAGAGTAAATGTACTTAGTTTAAATATTTATGTATACAGCATATATATATGTATATATATATATATATACTACTTGATATCATTAGCATATCCTTGAATAAATGTCAAAATCATTTTTGATAAGCGCACTTTGGTCATTTAGCAAAGTAAACACATTTACAATTGCATCAATTAACTTTGCCCTTTTGGGGTCTCCTTTGGTCGACTGTCGTTGGTCGCTGGTCATGAGTCGCCAGTCGCCAGTCGTCAGTCGTCAGTCGTCAGTATACAGTTGACGGTTTCGATGTCCTGTAAATGCCGTGTGACACTTTAATGATGCCACGTATACAACACACACACACTCAGAATACACACACACACACACAGACATACAAACATACATGTGCATAGTCAAACACACCTGGGCAGCCATTTAATGTGCATACGTGAGCTCGTAAATCCCAGGACACAACACATGACAGCTGTGTCTCACTGGCAGTGCCACTCGCTACAGCTATGGGTATGACTCTGGCTCCGGCTCAAGCTCTTCCACCGGTTATAGCACTCTGTCGCTGTCTCTGGCTGTAGCTCTGTCACTGTTCCTGCCACTGTCCCTGCCACTGTCCCTGTGACTGTCCCTGCCACTGTCCCTCCGACTGTCCCTGCCACTGTCCCTGCCACTCTTCCTGCCACTGTCCCTGCCACTCCCATTGCCAAAGTCTCTCCAACACTGTCTGCAGTCCCAGCTCACTAGCGATTCAATCAAAGGAATACAAAACGCATTTAAGCTACTTAACCGACTTACAACTATCAATATTCAATGCTTTACCTGCCTCGTTTATACAATATGTACATAATTCAACAGCAGCACTAAACAAGCTCAAATAACTTTCTTTCCTTCGTTATATTCATTTTTATTATGGACACAAGTAGGAAGTATATATGTGAAGAATATATCCTCATATAGCATATATATATATAAACGATTTTTGTGTTTTTTTTGTTAGCTAATCTGTGACAAAGCTTTTTATTAGTATTTCCTTTTATTGCCTTATTCGACAAGTAGTTCATTAAGTGAGCACATTAAGAGCTTCAAAAAAAAACCAAAAACCAAAACCAAAAACAGAAAACAACAAAAAAAAACAAAAGAAAGAACTATAGAAAATTATAAATGAATTCTTGTCATGACATTTCAGTTTATAGAGCTCACAATTCACACAGTTCTAGTAGCAGTTCTTCCATAGCTTTGACAGTTTTCGTAGTTCTCGTAGCTCTTGTAGCTCTTGCAGTTCTCGTTGTTCCTGCAAATCTCCCGCTGTTCTCTCAAGGTTCTCCAAGCTCTGCCGTAGCTCTTACAAGTCTAACATTTCTAGCAATTCTCACATAGTTTTAACAGTTCCCTCCTAACAGTTCTCCAATAACTCTACCATTTCGCACAGTTCTTCTATTTCACAAAGTTTTCTCATAATTCTCACAGTTCCTAAACTTTTTCCGTGGTTTCACATCTCTCCAACAGTTCTCCCATTGCTCTAGCAGTTCTAGTTCTCACAGTTCTCAAAGTTTCCGGTAGTACTCCCAGTTTCTACACATTTCTCTTGCTAGTCTCCTACAGTTTTCCCGCTACCAGCTATCGGTCTTCTAGAGTTTTCCCTAGAGTTCTCCTAGAGTTCTTCTACAGTTTTCACAGAGTTTTCCCAGAGTTCTCCTAGAGTTCTCTCACAGTTCTCATAGAGTTCTCTCACAGTTCTCCCACAGTTCTCCCACAGATCTTCTACAATTCTCCCACAGATCTCCCACAGTTCTCCTAGAGTGATTCTAGAGTTTTCCTAGAGTTCTTCCAGAGTTTTCATAGAGTTCTTCTAGAGTTTTCCTAGAGTTTTCCTAGAGTTCTCCCAGAGTTCTCCCAGAGTTCTCCCAGAGTTCTCCTAGAGTTCTCCCACAGTTCTCCTAGAGTTCTTCTAGAGTGATTCTAGAGTTTTCCTAGAATTCTTCTAGAGTTCTCCCAACAGTTCTCTTATAGTTCCCCGCAGTTCTCCCGCAGTTCCCGCACTTAGTTCCGCATTTCTTCCACAGCTCTTCCAGAGAGTTCCCCCAAAGTTCTTCCTTAATTCTCACGTTTCGCTAGCAGTTCTTCCACAGTTCCAGCAATTTTCCCACAGTTCCGGCAGATAGTCCTACAGTTCTCCCGCAGCTTTATCGCACATCTCACAGTTCAATTATTTCTTATAGATTTCTTTCAAAATTTCTTAAATACACATGTCAATGCTTTGTGCATAAACAAAAATAGAAAAAAAAAATTTAATTGAAAAATGTTCATTCATAGGTAAAATTTATAAGTGTTATAACATACTATAAAAAAAAAATAAAATAGACATAAAGAATGAATAAACAATGCAATAGAAAGCTTGATAGATAAGGTTGTGAAATATTGTTGATATTCTAAGCTCGTTTAATTTTATTTATAGCTAGAAAAAAAAAAAAACAAAAGCTAAATTTAGGTTAGACAAATATAGATTATAGATCTTAGATATATATATATATATATATATATATAGATATTTATCAATATTGATTATGCCATGAAATGAACAATGGAAATCTATACGTCGAGCAATTGCTATTATTTGTCTGTTCATTGCTTTTTTTTTTTGGTTTTTGTTCATTGCTATTTTAAGTTTTATTTTTATTTTCTTTTCTATTTTTTTTTTTTGATGTTTATATTATAATTGTTGTGTTTTATGATTACGTTTAGTGCACAATGAAAATGAAATTTAATGTTATAATTTCGACTAATTATGTATTTCTGTCTCTCTCTCTCTATCATTTCAATGACATTTACAACTGTTTTTACTTTTACATTTTGTGGCAAGAGATTTGTGGGGAAGCTGTAAACATAAAAGGAAAAAAAAATGCTTGAAATTGTTTTTCCTGCTGTTGCTGTTAACAAAAGAAAAGAAACCCGTAAAAGGAATTCAAAGTATTTTTACTCGTTACACTTGGCACAGACAAACAAAAAGAATGTTAGATACACAGACAGACACCCACAGGCACACCTTTACATATATGTTAGAGATAGCAAGAAAATATTTACGCATGATCGAAATATTCAGCATTGAGGAGGAGGGAGAGAGAGAGTAGTGAGTGAAATTGTATTGCGTGTTAATGCAAGTGTTTGAATTTGAACATGAAATGAATATGAAATGATATTACACATGTCTTATGTCTCTCTGACTACTGACTACAGACTACAGACTACAGACAACAGTAGTATTTCTGTACAACGAGCATTAAATATGTGCGCGTGTGGCAATGAGTGAGAGTTTCATGTATGATTACTGTGTTTCTCTGTTCATTTACTACCTATATACGTTGAGTATACGCAATGTTTAGCCTGAAAGTATGCAGCAATTTGTTTGCTTTCAATTTCGTTAATGAAAATGAAAGTTAACTAAGTATGAGAGAGACAGAAAGAGAGAGAGAAGAGTATTGAGATGTTGTGGAAGAGTAGAAAGAGGAGAAGTAGCGTGCAGTGTGTTTTGGTTCATTGTAATTGCTATTGAGATTGAAGGCTAATTATAATTAATGTAAATGTAAAACAATTTGACTAATAACAAAACGCACATAAATAATCCAAAAACTTTGATTTATTGCAGTCACAGTGCAAACAAAAAGCACAACAACAACACCAACAGCAACAGCAACAACGAATTAAACGAGGCAGCAATAATTAACGACAACAAGGCAAATGAAACGAAAATAAAATAAACAAAACAAAAAAAAAAATAAAAAAAATATTCAAAGAAAAACAAAGCGTAGACGGGAAAAAACAAGCAAAAACAGCAGCAGCAGCAGCAAACGGCAAAAAAAAAAAAAACAGCAAAGCAAAGCGCAACAAGAGGCCGTCGAACAGAGAACAGCAAAAAAAACACACAACGGTAAAAACAACGTCAAAATTAATGCTTAAATGCTTTGGCAATTAAGCCAAAAATTGTTAACAAAATGCGCAATGCATAAAATTCAACAACGAATAACAAATAAAAGAACAACAACAGCAATAATAACAAGAAGAAGAAGAGCAACAGCAACAGCAGCAGCAATAACAACAACAGCAACAACGGCAAAGGCAACGCCAGCAAAAGCAAGCAACAGCAGCAGCAGCAGAATAAAGCAAACATTAAAATTGTGTAGCCGCAGGACGGCGACGACAGGTGGCAGATTTTGGCCAACCCGCAGCGCCGTCGCCGTCGCATTGAATTAATTTTCCAACATTCTCTCTCTCCCAAGAGAGAGAGAGAGAGAGAGAGAAAGAGAGAGATAGCCAAAAAGTCCCCAAAAAAACAACAAAAACAACGAAAACGACAACGACAACAAGACAAAAAGACAAAAAACAAACAAACAAAAAACGTAAATTGGCTGCTTAAAAAGCAGAAAAAGCAAAAATTGGAAATTGAAAATTGAAAAGTTTACAATAGTTTTTTTTTTTTTGGGTTTTGCTTTGCTGCGACGGCAAATCAACGACTGACAAAAATAACAAACAACAACAAAAAAAAAACGTCACTTTTTATTGATTTTATTTACGGCCAATAACAACAATAACAAGAAGAGCAACAACAACAGCAACAACAACAATAACGATACATGGCAATGAACAATAGCAAAGGAAAAAAACATTATGGCTTGCCGCACAAAACAACAACAACAGCAGCAACAGCAACAAGAACAAACGTAAACGTGAACGCAATGTGAATAATTTTACTCGAATGTATCACGAAACAATAAGAAACAAATAGAGCGCAAAAAAACGAACAACAACTAAAACTAGAAGTTCAACAAGAAGAAGAAGAAGCAGCAGCAGCAGAGGCAGCTGAAGAAGCAGCAGCAGCAGCAGAGGTAGCTGAAGAAGCAGCAGCAGCAATAACAGAGGAGTAAGTGTGCAAGAGAGAGAGAGAGAGACAGTATATACAGCTGGCATATAACTCACAAAAATTTACTAGGCGCCACCTACAAAACAGTTTCCCCTACTCCACATAACACGCCTACTTACGCCCACAACGTTCTTACTGTCTGTCTGTCTGTCTGTCTGTCCTGTAATCACTCACAGCCGCTCACTGTGTCGCACGTCCCCACTGCTGGTGGTGGTGGTGGTGGTGATGGTGGCATGCCAAGCAGCATGATGATTCAAGACAACGCATACACGCACCATGCCGCCACACAGCACACAAAAGCAGACAGCCCATAAAAATGTGCTATAAAACTAAAACTAAAACTAAAAACGTATAAATATCGAAGAAGAAGAAGCAGCAGCAGCAGTAGTAAAAAAAAAACTAAAGAAAAAACGAAACAAAATTAAATTTTCAAGTTATAGCTGAAAAAAAATTGACAGACAAAGGCAAAAGATAAAGCGCAAAAGTGAGCGAGTGTAAAAGAGAAGGCGAAAGCGAAAGCGAGCGATGTGCATAATTGGCCAGAAAAGTTACGTTTAATACAAGCAAGTGTAAGTGCAAGAGAGACACAGAGACAGAGACAGAGAGAGCGAGTAGCAGCAGCATAACGACAGAGAGAAAAAAAAAATTATAAAAAGCAAGACTGATTTTTATGTTTTTAGTTAGTTTAATTTCAATAACTAACGAACAGCAACAGTAGCAAAAAAAAAAAACCAAAGAAACAGAAGCTGAAACAAAACGTAGCAGAAGAAGAGGAAGAAAAAGAAGAAGAACAGGCAGAAGAAAATAACAAACGGAAATAACTGAGAAAACAACGTAACGAAAGAAAACGAAACGAAACGAAACGAAACGCATCAAGCGAAGCGGAAACCTTAGTAAATCCGCTATCAGGATAACAAACGGCAACTATAGACAGCAACAGCAGCAGCAGCAGTGGCAATAACAGCAATAGCAGCAGCAGCAGTGGCAATAACAGCAATAGCAGCGGCTAAAACAGCAACAACAGCAACTATAGCAACAAAAGCAGCAGCAACTACAACGACAGTAGCAACTAAAACGACAGCAGCAGCAACAACAACAGCAGCAACAGCAACAACAGAAACAACAGCAACAGCAACAACAGCAGCACCAACAGCAACAAAATCGTCATAGTTATCTGAACATCATCAGCAGCAACAGCAAAATCATCAGTAGCAATCATCATCAACAGCAACAACAACATTATCAACAGCAGCAACAACAACAGCAGCAGTATCAACGTTAGCAAAAGCAACAACAGCAGCAACAACAACGATAGCAGCAATAGCAACGACAGCATCAGCAACTATAGCAACAAAAACAGCAGCAAGTACAACGAGAACAGTAACAGCAACATAATCAACAGCATCAGAAGGAACATCATCAACAGCAACAGTAACTATAGTAACAACAACAGCAGCAACTACAACAAGAACAGCAGCAGCAACATAAACACGAACAGAATCATCATCATCAACAGCAACAACAGCAACAGCAACTATAGTAACAGCAGCAACTACAACAAGAACAGCAGCAGCAACAGCAACATCATCAACAGCAGCAGCAACAACATCATAAACACAAACAGAAACATCATCATCAACAGCAACAGCAACAACAGCAACTATAGTAACAGCAGCAGCAGCAGCAACTACAACAAGAACAGCAGCAGCAGGAGCTACGAAATCGTCATAGTTATCAGAACATCATCAGCAGCAACAGTCAAATCATCCACAGCAACATCATCATTAGCAGCAGCAGTCAACATCATCAACAGCAACTACAACATCATCAACAGCAGGAACAACAACAACAACATCAACATTAGCAACAGCAGCAACATTATTGGCATAACAATTGAAGCGCAATGTTTGTGCTCATTGCCGTCGTGTTGTTTGTCAATGCCTGTCTGGCTGGTGAGTAACATCTAGCAAGACAATATATAAATAGCATATGTCTACATACATACTATATATATATATATACTATATACTATATTATATATATAGGCACAATACCTGCAACACCGGAGAATATAACGGTTACATTTCTAACACCATATGCTGTGCGTGTATCATGGCAAACACAGATCGATCTAAAGGCGCATCCTATTGAGAAATATATTGTTACCTATAAGCCAACAGATGACAGGTAGGTAGACCAAAACTACTACTACTAATACTACTACTACTTATACTACTACAAAACTAACAACAATAACAACAACAAAGATAAAAAATAATATAATAAAAATGTAAAAACATTTACTAACTTTATACAAAGAAAAAACTAGAAAACTAGCAACACTATGATAAATATGTAATACTACGTAAAACTACACTGCAATTATGCAAAAACAAATGCAACATTGACTTGATTTTTTCTTTTTATAGAGTTTACATATTTTTTTTCGATTTTTTTTTTATTTTTTTTTTGATTTTTTTTTAGAATTTTTTTATCTAAAAATATTTTTGTATGCAATTGACAAAGTTTTCAAAGTTCTTCACTGCCGCTCTGTCTCTGTGTGTGTTGTTTCTCTCTCTGTGTGTGTGTGTGTGTCTATGTGTGTGTGTTTGTCTGTGTGTGTGTGTTTGTCTGTGTGTCTGTGGTCTGTGGTCTGCAGTGCGTTATCTGACCATGAACTAAATAACGAAAGCAGCACGTTGTGCACAAGAAGTACAAGTAAAAAAAAATAGAAGTAGAAGTAGAAGTAGAAATGGAAGTGGAAGTGAAAGTAGACATGGAACATGGAAGACAAAGGCGGCCCGCAAATACCAAATAACAAATACAAAATAGAAAATACAAAATACAAATACAAAGCTCAAGTAAAATTGACCGCGACCAACTAAAAAGAGAAACAAAAAAAAAATGGGCCGCGAATGTATTCAAAGTTCTTCTAGCATACACTGCTAGAAAAAAACAAAATAAAAGAAAAAAAAATCATAAGCTTGTATTAATAGATAATTCCATTGTTCTATTTACTTTACTTTTACGTTTCTCTTGCAAAATTGTTTACTTTAAATAAGTTTCTGTTGTTTCTTCTTTTGTTTCCAAGGTGCTGCATTTATGTTCTAATAATTAATTGGATTTTCTTCTTTTCTTCTTTGTTTTTATTTTGTCGTCTTTGTATTTGGCCATGCAAAGTTTTTGCAAAACTTTTGTATCTAATATTTGTTTATCAAACAAACAAAATATCCGTTAAATATACTAAGTGTAATGTGAGCATGCACTATTTATATAAAGGAAACTTGCTTTTCTCTTAGCTTAAAACTTATAATAAAAGTATTTTTTTTTTTTACCAGATATGCATTGTCATTATGAAGAGTCTAATGAGTTATATATATTGTAGATATTGGGGAATTTGTTGTACTTAGGGCATTTATAATATTTCAAACTATATTTGAGCTGCTAAAAAAAAAAATATTTTTTACCGGGTATTTTTAGTCAGGTTATTAATTTTAATGGATATAATATCTGGCTGAAACTTACAGAATTTAAGTCTCGTAGCGGCATATGCGTCTCATGTAAATGTTGGTCTAAATTTGACTACTAGCTGACATAGAAACAATCGCTTGAAAATTTAGTTTTTGTATGAAAAGTTTTTTTTTTCTAAGACTGCCAGGAGATGATATCATAGGAAAAAAAAATAATAATAATTTCAATAATTTTTAATAAAGGAACTTAAAAAAAAAATATTTTTTTTTTATTAAATATTTCATAGAAATAAAAATATTTCTATTATGAAAAAGAATTTAAATTTATGTTAACACTAAAAAAAAGCAAAGAAAAATAAATGCAGATCATGTTCAGCGCCAACATGTCGAAAATCAATTAATTTTCACTATGAAATATCAGGCGAACAGAAGCGAGCAGAAGAGAGCAGCAAGCTCTGTTAATTTAACATAACGCTGTTATTTTACATAACTCTGTTAATATACAGATGTTAAAGCTGTTAATTTACATAGCGCTGATTCACACACAGCAAAATTTCAGCTACTTGCTGCGCAGCTTCTGTTCTGTTCGCCTAGTATTTCATGCAATAAATTCGTTGATTTTGACCTTGACATGATATGAAATATTTTCGTTTGTCTTTTTAGTGGCAATGGAAATTGAAATTATCTTAAATTCTTGAAAATCTATTTTCTTTTTATTAAATATATTTTATACAATTATAAATTTTTTTTTTATTTTATTTTTACAAAGTATTTTTATTTATGTTGCTAGATTTAATATTTCTAATTTAATTTAGCAAAACAAACTAAATTTACCGAGTATAACTAGTCAATCATAAATTGAAATTTTCAATTTTCAATTAATTTTGCAAAAATATTTGCATATAATTCTTGCAGTGTATTCTTGCACAGTTAGACATAGAAGTTTGCGGTCTGCATAGCTTATAGCAATTACGTGTAAGAGCAAAGGGTAATAGCAATAGATAAAGTGTAAGCATGAGAGTGAGAGAGAGAGAGAGAGAGAGAAAGGAAGCAAAACATGCTTGTAATTGTAATATTTCAGTTGGTCGCCTGCTGCGGTCGCTTTACGCTTTGCTTACTTCTTCTGCACGCGCTCTCTCTCTCTCTCTTTTGCTGTCTGTCTCTTTGTTTCTTCGTCTCTTTTCACGCTGAGATTGTGGTTTACTCTTAGGAAGTAGAAGAAGCAAAAGAAGAAGAAGCAGAAAGTGAACTGTAACAGTTCAAGTGGCGTTGCATATTTCGGAAAGTACTATGAAAACGACTACAAACTAAGCGCTTCCGCTTTGACTCGCAGCATTTTTTTTTCTTTTTTTTGCCGATACACACGCTGTAAACTGTAAGGCAAAGAGAGAGACAGAGAGAGAGAGAGTGACTGAGTGAGTGAAAGAGTAAGCTAGATATAGCTTAGAGTGAAGGACATTGGAATGTTTCGTGTAATAAGTTAAGTGCTTGACTTTTGTGACCATTTTCGTTGGACTACTGCAAGTCTAACAGAAGTTACGCTGCTGCGATCCTTTTCGCATGCTGCTGGCTGCTTGCTGTTGTTGCTGCTGCTGTTGTTGCTGCTTGTTGTTGCTGCTGCTTGTTGTTGCTTGTTGCTTGTTGTTGTTTTTGTTGCTGTTGCTGCTGTTGTTGTTGCTGCTGCTGCTGCTTGTTGGTCAAGGTGTTTTCAATTTAATAGCTGCTGTCGCGTGTATGTGCGACTCTATGTATGCCTGTATCTCTGTGTGTGTGTGTTAACTTGCCTGCATGCGCGTGTTTGTCTTTTATTGTTGTTCATTTTGTTGTTGCTTGCTTTCATTTTTAGTTGCTTTTTACTCTGCGCTGTTGTTTCTGATATTGCCCTTGTTCTTCTTCTTTTTGTTGTTGTTGTTCTTCTCCTTCATAAAGTTCACGCCTATATCAAAATTTTATTACTTACAGTTTCATTCGTTTCTACAAATTTTTTATTTTATTTTTTATTTTTTTTCTCTCTTTAATTTTTTTTTTTACCCCATTCGAAAGTCTCTTCAGCTATTATTTATAAGCTCAGTTTTTTATTATTTTCTTTTTTTTTGCTGTTTTATAGTTACATTTACTTTGAGTTTGAGTTTTAGTTTGAGTTTCAGTTACATTTTGAGTTTGTTTTTTAATTTTTTTTTTTTATTTTTTTTTTGTATTTTTTTTTTTGTATATATTCCTTTGCTATTTTTGTTGTTATTTTTCTTTTGTTATCGATTTTTAGTAGAACTAGAACTCATTACGGGGCGTACTTAAATATATATGTAACTATATATATATTATATACTATACTTCTATGTGTGTGTGTGTGTGTATGTGTGTGTTAGCCTAGCAAGTATCTTCTGGCCATTTTTCGAGTAAAATTGTAACGATGAATAATGTATGATTAGTACATAGACACATTGACGATGACGATGAGAATGACGATGACTCGACGCTCTATAAACTAAGCTCCCAATGGGACCAATGGCCAACAGTCAGTTAGTCAGTACTCAGTCAGTCCTCAGTAGTCACAACAATACACACCTCAACACACACACACACACATGCACACACATATATATAGACATTTGCATATCTAAATGTTTGGTATGTGCCACGCCCTTTTTGGCTATAGAAATTATATAGTATAGCATACTAATATCTTACTGTATAAACTTTTGCTGCATTCAATTTTATTCATGGATTTACACACATTATTCTCTCTATCTCTCTAGCTCTATATATATCTATCTCTGTCTCACTCTTTGTCTCTTTCATTTCTTGTTCTAGTTCAATCCACTCACAGCTCGCAATTTTTGTTCAACTTGTCAGTGGCAACATCAATAACAATAATAATTAATAACAATTACGCTACATATATGACAGAGAGTAGAGGAGAGAGAGTGAGAGCAAGTGTGAAGAGAGAGAGAGAGAGAGAGTGTGAAAAAGACAGCAGCAATTTGTTGGCCAAATAGCACTTGATAAAATTCCAATCAATATACATTATGCATATATATCGCATACATATATATCACATATACATCGCATATATATCGCATATATATAGACTAATATATCGCATATAGATAGACATATATATCGCATATATATATTTTGCTGATATAGCTGCTAGAAATTTTTGTATTAATATTGTGCTGAAAATGCAATTGAAATATATTCACAATTATATTTTTGTTGGCCATTAGCTTTTGTCTAGCTTTTTTATTGTTGTTGTTGTTGCTTTTGTTGTTGTTGTTGTTGTCGCGCTTATATTATTTACATATTTTGTGCATTTTCCCACTGACAGCTTATAATTGAATGCAAGAGAAAGGCCAAAAGTCAAGGTTACACTTAAGTGTTTTTTTTCTCTTTCCTCTTTCTTTCTTTTCTTTTTTTGCATACACTCTCTCTCACTCTCTCTCTCTACGTTTCTTTTAAGCTTAATCTGCTGCCTTTACCTTGCTTCTTTTGGCAAATACTTCTCATTCTTCAACATGTTTTTCTTTTCTGTATTTACCTCAAGTGAGATTCTGTTATGGTTTCTCACTCTCACTCACTCTCTCTCTCACTCTCTCTCACTCTCTCTCTTTCTCTCACACACACTTCTGCTGCTGCTGCTCAACCGCATAATTAGTTAACATACTATAATCTCTTTATTTTTTTTTTTTTTGTGGTCAGGAGTAGGAGTAGGTGGAGGAAGGGGGGTGGGAGAGGTAGCTGTTGGCTTTAGGGGCAATCATTTGATATGCTCTTGCAACTGAAATGTTTTGCTGCCTACGGTGACTGTATGTTGTAATATCTCTGTTTTGCCTCACTTTATGGTATGGTTTATCCAGCCGTACAACATGACGTATGCGTAATTTAATTTTTACTCTGTATACGCAATGCGCATATCATACAAGTTTAATAAAGTCAGTTTTTATGCAGATGGTAATTATAATGGTAGACAGAAGAAGAGCGACAGAGAGAAAGAGAGTGAGAGTGAGAGTGAGAGTGAGAGACAGGCACAGTGGAACATATATATGCCATACATACATACATATATGTACATAAATATATGTACAGTTGAAGATTTATTGCGTAAAGTAAACAATTTAACAAGTCTCTCTGTCTCTCTCTGTCTCTGTCTCTCTTACAACTCTATATAGACTATAACTATAACTCACTGACTATAACTGGGCAATCAATTGGTAAAGTTAGCTTATATATATTGAAATTAACGATAATGGGATAATAAGCTGAATATCTAGGTAATTTTTGCCAATTTACTCATTGCTACTATATTTCATTTGCTGACAAATCGCTAGCAAAAGTCACGTAAATTGAATTTAATAGCAGCAGCAACAGCAGCAAAAATAAATTTATAGCGCAGAAAAGAAAAAAAAATACAAATAAAATTCATGGAAATTCTTCTAGCAAAAATTTTTGCATTGAATTTTTTTTTTTTTTTTGCAATATATTTTTTTTATTGAATTTGTTAACTGATTTATTTTTTATTCAACTTGTGGCACAAAGTGTCTCAGAAAAGTTCTTCAACATGACTTTTTTTTGGATATATGTTTGCATGTGTGTGTGTGGAAAGGTTAACTGTGCTGCTTGTGCCACTGTACACTTCTATCTACCACTGCCTTAACCTAGCTCTTTCTCTCTCTGTCTCTCACTTACTACTTGAACTTCTTTCGTATTTCTCGTCTGTAGTTGAAGCGCCATAATTAAATTTGTTATGCAGGCAGCTAAGTGGAAGTTTGTATGCAAATTATAAAACAGAGCAAAAAATATATATGAGAAATTTAAAGATGCTGCCGCTGCCACTGCTGCTGCCACTGCTGCTGCCACTGCTGCTGCCACTGCTGCTGCTGCTGTTGCTCTTTGAATGTTATAACAAGTTCTAAATGTTTTGCAAAAATCTGATAGCAAATTAGTTAGATATTGTTCCCGCAAGACAATAAACAGCCAACAATATATCCAACATATATTACAGATATACTATATACTATATATATATATATAATATATATAAAGTAAGTACGCTGTCAGAAAGTTGTAAAGTTTGACTAAAACTTTAGGCGGCGGCGAGCTGTGTCTGTGTGTGTGTGTGCATGACATCAAAATAAAACCACAGTCTGTACATATACATATGTCTATATGTTTGTACATGTATTTCTCCAACTCTGTCTGTGCTAGTGTGTTTGTGTGAGAGAGCGAGAGAGAGAGTAGTACTGCTGCTATGTTAACCCTTTACAATTTGTACGTCAGTTGTCGCAACATTTTGTTTTTGTTTTTGGGGGAAAAAAAATACCAAAAAATTTCGTTAGCTTTTTGCTTGTAAAGCCCACAAAAAAAAAAACAATATAAAAATAAAATAAAAGCCACACAATGTCCATCATAAGTTATTAAATAAACGTAACTAAAATTGTTTTCCACTCGCTGCACACATGTACAAAAAGACACACCTAATGTATGTATGCATGTATGTGTGTGTGTGTGAGAGAGTTATGTAGGTTAAATTTTCAATTTTGGAAGTTTGAGTAATGGACAAATTTTTGGTAGGGCCAATTGCAACTTACTTTTCTCTGCTTGTTGTTGTTGTAGTTGCGCTTTTTGTAAGCTGATTGTTTATTCAACAGCACCGGAAATCCACTGAGCTGAAAATGGGCGGAAATGGGTTAAAAAGCAAAACCAGCATAAAAATAAAATACAAAAAAAAAAAAACAACAACGGGTTAAAAATCAAATATGACTAAGAAATTGTTTTGGGCATTAAAAATATTTCATTTCTTTTTTTTTTTGTTTGTTGTTGTTCCCAAGTACACGAACTTGCAAGACTTTTGGGTAGAAAATGAAACAAATGAAAAGGAAATTCAATTCCCTTGCGCTAAATTCATCTTTGCATTCATAATGCCAAAAACACGAAACCAAAAAAAAAAACGTAAAAAAAAAATAAACGAATATGCGAATAGATGAATAGATGAAAATGAACTTTTTTTTCTGCTTTTTTTGTTTTTTTTTGGCTAAAGGCCACGAAGCCAACCCATTGAAATTACTAGTAGTCGAAGTTATAGTAGTTATAGTAGTTGTTATACTGAAAATGCTACTGTATAACCCCTTACTTTTCATGCTCTCTCTACATTAAGCAAGAACATCGACAACAGCAAGAACATCGACAACAGCAACAACATCGACAACAACAACAGCAACGTCGATTGCCACAAAACGGATGGCGTGCGTGCAAATTGTGGCTAGTGGCAAAATGTCAAAATGTGCGGCGTGCGAGTACTTTCAGTTTTCTATGTATGCGTTGTGCTCTATATGTGACTGTGTGTCTGTGTGCCTGTGTGTGAATACAATTCGTATTCACTGTGCAATTTGATTTTGGGCTTTTTTCTTCCCCTCAGGCAACATTTGGCGTTAACTTTAATAAGCTTGAAACTTTCGACATTGTCACATGTTGTATTTTCAGTTGTTTCGTTGCTTTTTTTATTGTTAGTTGTCGTTGTCGTTGCTGTTGTCGTTGCTGTTGATGTTGCTGTTGCTGTTGATGTTGCTGCTGTCGTTGCTGTTGCCGTTGCTGTTGCTACTGCTGTTATTCTTGTTATTATTGCTGCTTTTTACGTTGTTTATTTTGCTGCAAAAAGTTTGTTATTGTTTTTTTGCCTTTTGCATAAAGCGTCGCAACAGTTTTGCGGCACTTAACGATTGCATGGGGCATATCCGTTGTCTACGTTCTACAAATATTTCAAATTATACTTATTACATTTGATGAATATGTCATTGACACTCACTAACACATCATTTATAGACACATACACACACATATACACACACACACACACATGTAGACAGTTAGACATACGAGAAAAAGTTTTATTTTTCTTCATTTTTTTTTTTTTTTTTTTGCGGTCTCATCATATGGAAATTTGATATAAAAAAAAAAAACTTTTGCTGAAAATAAGACGATAAAGTTTCAACGAAATTATTTAGCAGACAATTTGTAAATTAAGTTATAGTTAAATGTTACTGAAGATTGACGAGTTATATATAATACATAACCTCGATGAAAGACGAAAAAAAAAAAAAAGTTGTAGAAAATTGAAGTAGATTTAACTGAAATTTTCTTAAGCTGCAAAGTGAATTTTATTTTTTTGTTTTTTTTTTTTTCTATGAATTATTGATTGAGGTTTCAAGATTTAAAACACTAGCAACAGTCTCTAGTCTCTAGTCTCTAGAGTTATAACTTGTGCTCTACTTAGTTAGAGCTAGCTAGCTAACTCTACTCTCTGCTGGTAGTCCTACTTAACCCTTACTCAATTCCAAAGCCTTGGAGATTATTTGTCGTCAGCAAGTACATTTATTTTGAAATTGTATTTAAGCTGAAAGCATATTGTAAATTCCATGAAATATAATTAGTCTTATTATAATTATATATAGATAAAAAGCATTCTTATAATTTTCTTTTACTCGCTCTTCTTTTTTCTGCTGTTGTTGTTGTCGAAACTAATTGATGTACGTGGCACGTGGAAACTATTAACGTATGTGTATGTGTCTGTGTATTATAATCGATTGGTTATGGTCTGATGTGCCACATAAATAAATATATATAGAGGTAGATTTATATGTACATACATCATAATAATATTATTGTCAACTATAACATTTTTTATAGCTATATATTTCTTCAGATATACATATGTATGTATTTCTTTGCCATTAACTTGTAATTGAAATTGACTCTTAACAGGTCATTAAACTATTTCCATATTTCCATATTTCATATTTGATAGTCATACATTAATGTCATTAATATTTTATTAGCCTTTTCTTTTTTATATATGCATCTCTTTCTACGTTCGTTATATTTATTAACAGCTGCAGGGTGTTCACTAGTCGTGCTCAAAGTGTAATAAAAATAAGTTCAAATTGCAGCTGTTAAATTCTTTGGAAGTTTCTCTTTCTCTCTTTCTATTGTTTAACATTTCACACATAGAGTATTATAGAGTATTTAATAGTCGTTCACTTTATCAATATTTGTACATTTGTTTTTGTTTTTCGTTGCCTTTTGGTTTCATATTTATTTTTTTTTTATTTTTGTTATGGCTGCGAGCGTATGTTTTTTTTTCCCTGCTGTTCCGTCAGCTCAACTTCGATTCCATTGGGGCCCATTGCGGCGTTCTGCGAATGTATCTATATATGTATGTGAGTGTGTGTGTGTGTGTGTGTGTGTGTGAGTGACTGTTTGTAGGTTGTTGTATATGAATAATGAATCATTTGTCAGACTGTTGTATAGAACATTGGCTGGACGAGTCACTGCTAACCGCGCAGCAGCGTAACAGGAGACACATTGCATAGAAGAAGAGAAGAGGCCAAAAGTCTAGGCAACTCTGCCATGCCATGCCACGCACTTGTTAGCTCACACACACACACACACACACACACACACATACACACATAGTTGTTATATTTATGTATGTAGAGTAATATGAGCTCAATTGGTGGAAATCTAGGACATGTTTGGGTAAATGCCCGGCAAAGTGACAAAGTGAAATATTGGGAGCAAGCTGTAATTACGGGCACGGGACACGGTCTCATATTTCACACACACTCCTCACACTGTCACACATTGCCAGCACACATTGCCACAACAGACTATACATATATATATATATATATACAACTGCTGCTCACATTCTATGTCGGACTTTTGCAACCAAGCAACAAAAAACTATTTATTGTAGTTTCTCTGCAATTAGCCAACATACACACATACTCACACACACTAATACTAACACACACACACACACACATAGACAGATTGTCACACTTAGTTGCCGTTCGAGAGTGGTAATTGAATTAATTTAAGTTACAGGGTTGTACAGGATGTTGCCGGCAGCAGCGAAGCCATTGTCCTGGATCGTCTGCTGCCCAGCACACAATATTCATTATCTGTCACCGCCATCTGGATGGGCAAAAAGTATCGCAGTCGCGGTCAGATTAAATTTCGCACCTTGGGTAAGTTTAACATTTACTATTCTTCCTCTCTCTCTCTCTCTCTCTTTCTCTGTGTGTGTTTATCTTTTCTTCTTTGTTGCTTAATCTATATTTATTTTTCTTGTTTATTTTCTGTTTTGCCTTAGATTTGCCTAAGAATACATCACAGCAGGACTTTCCGCCAGGCATCTATGGCACTGGACGTAATGGTTCCGGAAATGGTAGCATCTTTGGTGACGATGTCACTTCAACGGCAACAAATACTTTAACACATAGCACAACACGAGAGTTGCCAACGGTAAATATCAAGTTGAATAACAAAGAGAAATATGAATAAAGTTATAGAAAAAAAAACAGAGAAAAAATAAATAACAAGTTTAAGTGTAAGATAAGAAAATACAAAAGATTATATAGCATACTTTTTGGGGCCAGCAAATATTATCTTTGCCTTTTTTTTTGCTTATTGCTTAAGAAAAATTCGAAGAATTTCTATAAATATTTGAAAACAAATATTTTATTATTCAACTCTTTATGTTTTTATTTTTTTTTTTTTTGGCCAACAGATACGCGGCGTTGAGATTGGCATTGTGCTGATTGTCTTGATGGTTTGGGCTGGAGCCATTGCTTTGTTCTTTAATCGTTGGGGTAAAATCCGCATGTTATTGCCATATCAGCCGGATTATAAGCATGAACAGCTAAAGGTGCCTGGAACTGGCGTTTGTAGTGCCAGTGGCTGCAATGGCCAACATTCGCATCAGGTATGGATTACGCATCATTTATGCGATTCTCTATGTATGTGTGTGTGTGTGTGTGAGAGAGTGTGTGTGTATGTTTGTATGTTTGTATGCGTCTGTCTATGTCTCTCTGTATGTGTGTATGTGTGTGAGTGTGTGTCTGTGAGTGTGTTTATATATTTATAACATGCTCAAGGTATAAGGGGGGAAAATGTGGATAATATGGGATATGGGATATGGGATATAAGCAAAAGGAATATTTTTGGGTATCTTTTTTTTTTTTTGTATTTATTTTATTTTATTGGGTGTATTACGTATTAAGTATTTTGTCCAATGAGCGCGAATTTAACTTATCTATGTTTCTGTTTTTCTGTTATGCTTTATTTATAGAACCTACACCCCGATTTCTTTGTCAAGGTATTCAAAAAATCTTTCATTTCTCAATTATTACAACAACAAAAAAAACTATTTTTGCATTTAATTAGCTTTTGCATCAAGACAAGTAAATACTCTATAAATTTTATTACAAAAAAAAAAATGTTACTGAAAATACAAAAAACAAAAAAAAAATTGTGCACAATTTTACTTTAAAACTAGTGCACAAAAAAGTTCCCCGACCCGCTCTTAGTCTATCTCTCTCTCTCTATCTACCTCTGTCGCTATCTGCTTTCTATCTCTCTCTCTCACTCTCACTCTGTTCTCCAGCAGAATTTCTGTAAAAACTTTAAGAATGTTTCAAATTGATTCTATAATTTTTCAATTCGAAAACTTTACTTAATCATTTAGAGAGATTTTAGAAAATTGCAGAATTTATTGCTTGGTCTGATTTTAAGTAAAACCCTATCAAAAATTGTATAAATCCCTTTTTAGAATTTGTTCGTTAAATTTTGATTTTCTAGACATTTTTTCACTATGATTTGCTGAATAAAATAAAGCTTTTGCTAGTTTTTTTTTCTATTTTTGAATTGTTTTTTTTTTTGTTTTTGATTTTTTACTTTTGTAGTTTTGACTGATTTTACTCTTTAAAAATTCAAACTTTTTTCAAGAAATTTTTTAAAGAGTATACAAACACTTCGGTATGTCGAAGTTAATTTTTTGAAAAAATTTCTATACTTATTTTTAGATGCGTTTGTTTTTTTTTTATCAATTTTATCAAAAATTTCAACAACTTGCCAAATAAAATAAAAACAAAACTTTCACCCTAGAAAACTGCACCCCGAGTCGTCGGTTGACCCTGTGAACTCCCAATCTATATATGTATATATGTATATGGACTTTGCATAATTCAAGCATGTTTCATGCATCTCTTGCTCTGTCTCTATCTCTCTCTCTCTCTCTTTCTTCAATCCATGTAACTCCAAGTCTTTAAACCTCCAATTGCATTTTTCTTATTATAAATAGTTCTAGTTAAAAAAACAAAAAAAAAAAAAACAAATACAAAATATTCAAAATATTCAATAATTAGTTTAGTTTTGGTTTTGAGCTTTTTGTTGAGCTTTGCTGAGGTTCGAGCTTTCAATGAAATCACTGACAATACTTTCCTCTTCACTTGGCTCGCTCTCGCTCTCGCCAATCTGCCAATCTTCTACTACTACTACTACTACTACTGCTGCTGCTGCTGCTGCTCCTCCTCTTCTCTTTCTCTCTTTCTCTCTCTCTTTGTTTCTTTCCTTTTTTTATTCTTCTTCTACTACTGCTTCGATCAATTCGCTCTCGCTCTCTCAGTGTTTGCCTCGCTGCGAGGGTTGCGGAATCTTCGATCGCTGCTTTCAGTATCCACGTCGCGAATTGGAGCGCGACTGCGGCTGTCAGTTTGCGCTGCTGCATAAAGCGGATGTGGAAAGCTAGCAACCAGTGCATCGTGAAACTGCCACGCCCACTGCCGTTGCCGTCAATCATGGACACGGTCATGGTCATGGTCACGGGCATGGTCATGGACATGGGCATACACATGGCACGCCCACAAATACTTATATACGCGGACCTAGCGTCGATAATCAATCGATTGTTGGTGCCAATGTGCTGGAGCATGTGGATAGCATTGACAGTGCGCCACCGCTGAGAAATGACGATGACGATGATGATGATGATGATATACGTGATGATGCCAGAGAGAATAATGCTTGCTTGCAGCAACAACAGCAGCAGCAGCAGCATCAACAATTTGCAGCAATGGCAGCCACTGAGGATCAACAGTTATTGCAACGCGATATAGCGCCACCACAACGTATGTTGCCATTATCGGCTAACAGTTCGGCAAGCAAACAGCGTCGCTTTGCACAGCAGCGCAGCATATTGAAGAATTCGCAGGAACGCACCTTTGTTGAAGAGAATGAGGTGCTAGAGGCCAAAAAGCAATTGATATTGCGACGTCGTCGTCTTTTCAGCCATTATCGGCAATACGATCAGTGGCGACGGCGACAGTTCAGCTATGATCCCAGTTACTTTCGCCCGCCTCCGTTACCGTCTAGAGCGTTGGCATACACTGATTATGGAGCATCTGGCATGGCAGCCGGAACAGGCGGCATCGGCAACGGCAATGGCATCGGCATCAACATTGGCGGAATTGGGGGAGTCAATGCAATTGGAGTTAATGCAGCCAATGCTGGACGACGTCGTCGACAATATCGGCGACAATATTCATGCGCCGATCGAAGTCGGGATGGATCACGAGAAAGTCGTGGATCATCCATTATCCAATATCAGAAATATCACAGCATGGTCGCCAGCGATACAATACACACCGAATCATCAATGCTCAATCACAGCAACTACAGTGAACCGGCAAGCGTAAGTGCTTCAACTACTACATCAACTTCAACATCAACATCTACATCAATATCTACATCAATATCAGCATCAATATCAATATCAACAACAGAAAACGAATGTGAAAACGATAACGAAATCGTTAACGAAATTGAAAGCAGAAACGCTAAAACGTTCGTATGTTCAATTCAATTCGTTCGTACGTTCGTGTGTTCCGTTTTATTCATTTCGTTCGTTCGTTCGTTTTGTTCGTTCGTTAGTTCGTACGTTCGTTTTGTTCGTTTCGCTCGCTTATCGATAGTATCGATAAACTGCACCATCGCCATGCACTTCGTGTTGTACTTGGGCACGTTTAACCGTTTTACCCGTTTTAACCGTTTTACAGTTTAATCGTTTGATCGCCCGCCGTTTTTATGCAGCATTGAGCACCACAAAAAAAAATAAAAATAAAATGAAATATACAAAAATAAAGCAAAAAAAAAAACACCAAAAAAAGAAACTACAAGAACAACAACAATGTAAAACGCACCAAACATCACTGTAAACACACACACACACATACATACATATGTATGTATGTAAGTTCACACACTGTATTGTCATTTGCAGTTCAAGGATCAAAGTTCACAGTAAAATGAAAATAACGAGCACAGCTATAAATAGAATTTGCAAAAAAAAAACATCACAGCCGCAAAAAAATCGCAGGACACTGAAAATCAATTTACACGCAGTTTTTCATATCGCTTTTTGTAGTTTTCCTTATGCTGTTTTCTTTTTTTTATTGTTTTTTTGTTGTTGTTTTTTGTACGTGTATAAATGTGTGTGTGTGTGTGTTTTGTGCGTATGTGTATGTGTGTGTGCTAGGGTTTGTTCTTTGTTCATTGTTGTTGCTAAACGCTTATTCGCTTTTCCGCTTTGTTCTACTTCTTCTTGTTCTTGTACTTGTACTTTGTTATTTACATATATAAATATTCTTGCTGTAGTTGCGCTCCCTCAAAAAAAAACAAATAAAAAAAGACGATGCTGCTTCCATTAGTTTTGTGGGATTAGAATTATGCGAAAAAAAATAAACAAAAAACCAAAAGCAAATGCCAAAAATTAAACGTAATGTTAAATTTTGTGTGTTTATTTTTTTTTATATTAAAATTGTGACGCGTGATTAATGTCTGACATTTTTCTATCACATCTCTTGGCTCTTTCTCTCCCTTTCTTTCCCACTCTCTATATCTATTCTTTCTCTCTCTCTTCTCTTCTCTCTCTCTCTCTTTCTCTCTCTACATTTGTGCATTTGCCATTTGAGAATACAGTTCGACAGCAGTGAATGTGGCGGCACCTTTGCTCATCCACCGTTGCACTGCAATAGCCGCGTAAGAGTCAAAAAAAACCAAACAAAGAAAAAAAAAAATTAAAAAATATAATTCCAATAAGAAATTTCTCTCCCCCCCCCAAGAAAAAAAAAACATTTCTTTGCCTTGGCACAAAACTTTGTATATACTCTGCTAATGCATTATTACTTACAGCACATCCACATGCTGGCGGAAGAACGTTCCACATCGATATCGGAACGTTGCACACGCAGTCGCATCAACTCGGCCATATTTGTATCATCGGAGGGACGTGGATTCGATTCCATTGAGTTCCTGCGACGTCACGGTTCACAGAGCGTGCTCTGCCGCAAGGCCAAGAGTGCCGAGAATATCACAGACAATGGACGCAGAGTAAGTCATCATCATCATCATCATCATTGAAGATTTAATTTATAGATATGCAAATTATTACGTATTTTATAGAAGAGTCTACGTCCTTGGCGCACCGACGATGACTCCGTCCAGCAGCAACAACAGCAGCACCTGCAACAACAGGGCTCCTCACAGGACATCGAGCTAAAAGAATGCGGCAATACTGCCGGTGAATTACTTACGTTGCCCGTGCTACATGATGCCAAACAATCACCGACGGCTGTCACAAGTCTCTTGGCGCGTTCCTCAGCGATAACAACGGCAAATATGATTGTGGGCAGCATATCACTTGAGGCACCACCACCATATATGCAAGATGATGATACTCACTCCATATCGGCATTAATACATAATGATGCTGCTGCCATTGTGCATGATTCACAGGATTCAGCTGAGACTGTTGAGGAACTTGTGCATATACCACTGCTTGCCAGTGCAACAGCAACGGCATCCGTATCGGGCGCTTCAACGCCCAGCATTGCCATTGAGGCTAAGCCGCGTGTACTTGTGCATCAACGTTCATCAACAGCCTCATCGTCGCCGCACAATAGTCCCAAAAATTTGGGACTTGGTCTAAAAATTGTTAAGCCGAAAATAAGTGCCGTGCCAATGGTTTCTGTATCGGGTCCATCGCCACCCATCGAGAAGCCGCCGTTGGCTGAATGTTTGTAACAAATGGCAGCCGAAACATTTATCTAAGCGCGCTCACTTAAGGCAACTGGAGACACAAACACACATACACACACAGAGAGACATAATCCCAGTTCCGGAGATCCTAATCCAGCACACGTTACACATATATAATCTCTGCGTCCTCAGCACCAAGCACAACACACAACACACATTCAACATACAGATGACTTCATAGATAAGATGAAGAGAAGTTAGCCAGCTGCTCAAATAAGTGTTTCGGTGGTAAAGCTGGAGAGGATGTGTTTCTACTCTCCAGACAGTAATAACTAGAATCAAGAAAAAATAAAACAACTAGCAGTAAGAATAGAAGTACGAGTAAGAATAGGAATAGAAATAGAAGTAGTAGTAGAATTAGGCGTAGTTATTGTACCAAAAAGAAAGCGCGATAGAGCGAGAGAGAGTAAGGAAGCAGGAGAGAATAAAAAGAGAGTCACAATAGATAGAAGATTGCCATTGATTGAAAAGAAAGCTTTGTATATTCAACAACGACTGAAGTATACACTATATACTACATACTACGAACATAAACCTACATAAATACATATATAAAGAGAAACGTTTATACACAGATACATATAGTATATAGTCTATATAGACTATTAACTGATAAATCAGCTTTAATGACAAACAAAAAAAAAGAAATCAAGTAAACTATCAGGCTTTAATATTATGATCATTAACATTGATCAATACCTGTTGAACAAGTTAATTTCTTAAACTAAAACTTTAGACTCTAGGTAAAATATAATATATAGACATACACACACACACATTTAGGGCCACAAACACAGCAGCTATATTTATAGAGCATATCTACTTAATAAAGAACGTTATATATTTTCAAGTTAGTTGTAGTTTGTCAAGTAACAGAACCACTATATACTATATATATACCACTTGATTTAGCTATAGGCTTATATAGGCACAATTTATATATATAATAAAAAAAAAATGTTGTTACTCATTATGTGACTAACATATCAATTACCCACGACCAAAAACGAAACGTTAAAAACTGTAAAACTTGTAGTCTAGTCTATATAATATATATATAATATTGAAATTCCTATAAATATGAAAATTGATAGTTGAATAATTGTAATTAATTGTCAAAATAAGAAAGTGCCCAGAATGAGTTCTAAGTGTTTTTAAAACTACTTGTACTTGTACTTATTGTCTAGCATATAAACACAGATATATTCTACTATATACTATACTATACTATACTATACTATATATCTGAAACTCTTGATAATGTATCCTTATGTAGTTTATATGCATTTTAAACACAAAACAGTTTCACTTGATGTACCTACCTATAAAAAAAATTAATATATATATATATATATGATATGATTAGGCAAATATCTTCTACTCTATATACATACATACAGATATATATCATACATATATAGAGTATCTATAGTAATACTATATATATTACAGAAACCATTTGCTCTCTTCTTTAGGTAGACTTTATGAACTTTTAGTTATGTTATTGAAATTCTCACAGCAAAAAAAAAAAAAGGTAAAAAAAATTCTCTAAAACTTAAACAGCAAATTTATACACAAAAATTTATGTAAATACACACTGTCACAATGTACTTTCACTTACCTTCCCTTCCCACACACACACATACATACACATAGATCCTATAACTATATCTAAACTCTTCTTGCAACTGCAAAAACTTGAATGGAAAACATGAAAAAAAAACAAAGATGAAAATGTTAATGTTAATAAGGAATTGTCAATTTATGGTCCAAAGCTACAATAAAAAAAAAAGTAAAACACAATTAATAAAATAAAAGAAGAGAAAAGAAAAATACTATAAATAAAAAATAAAAACCATTAAAATGGTCGTAAAATATATAAGCTTAAGCTTAAAATAACTAAGTTAAATACTTAGTTCATGTTCAATTCGCTAAAAATCCAAAACAAAAAATAAAAATTATGTGGATGTGTATTTTTTGAAATCAAATAAACGAATAATATCTAAATAAACGTCAGTTCTTTTAAAAAAAATATATACATATATAATTTTACTTGTTTTTCAATGATTTTAATAGAAATATTATTATATATAATTTAGCTATAAGTTTTGCAAACTTTTAAAAGCACAAAAAAATTTAAATTAATTATTAAAAAAATTTTAAATTTTATTTCAAAATTTTTATAGCACATACAATGATCAACTGTCCCTCTTGCTCTCTCTCTCTCTCTCTCTCTCTCTCTATACCTTAGCCTGCTCTCTTTTTTCAAAGATCACACAATGATTGCCTTGATCATAATAGCTACGCTTTAGCTCAACTTCATCAAGTTGTGCCAGTAATTGCTCCAGTTCCTGCTCCTCGAATACATGATAATAGCGCAAGAATGTTGTGCGCTGCTCATCTTTAGTTTTCCAAGGCACATAAACATCTTGTTGCTGAAATTCTGTGCGATTTGTATGCACTGGCAATGGAACTTGCAATTGTGCCTGCTGCTGCTGTTGCTGCTGCTCCTGTTGCATATTTTCCATTTGTTGTGATTGTTGCTGTCGTTGCGCTTGTTCCGTGGTGCGTTCTTTATTTACAGCTTTGTTTTGTCGCAAATATGTTGATTTCTTATCATTTTTACGTTGATCCTTGGCCCAGACATAGACTAGTGCACGTCCACCAGGACGCAAGACACGCGCCATTTCACGCAATGCCGCCAAACGTCGCTCGGAGCTGGCCAAATGATGAATGACAGCAATGCTAATGCAACCATCGATGCTACCGCTACGCACTGGCAGCTGCAAGCAATCACAACGAAAGACACTTTGTCCGCGGCTATTGCTGACGCCTAGCAAACCCAATGAACGATCACAGCCAATGTTTAGTAGCTGAGGATTGCAGCCAAGATATTTGCCATTGCCACAGCCAACATCCAGCAGCACAGCATGCGGCTCAAAGCTATGCAGAAAGTCAGCAACTTGTGGCCAAGGTGTATGCCGTGTATCACTGAAATGATCCGCAATCTTATCGTAAACTTCATGCACATTCTGCTGCTCCAGATTGCTGGCATGTGTGGCCAGTGTAGCAGCCAATGCTTGTGGCACTGTTGTCTGTCGTGTATCACAGAGCGTGGGATAATCACAATCACATGGTCCGCGACGTAATCTTCTAAAAGTGAGTGAGGTGCGTTTACTGCGCGCCTGTGTTGTCAGACTACCCGTCGCCGTGGGCAATATATCAATGTGTTTCGGTTTAATGCCATGTGTCCAATCGTAACGTGACTCGCCCGACATTACCAGCAGCGAGCGTCGTGGCAGTAATATGTGCACCAGCTCATTATTACGGCGAAAGTCCATAACGACATCGGATTGCAGGGAGAGCGAGAGTATGGGATCTAGAAATGCGCTATGTGTATCCACATGTGGTGGTATACCCTGTCCCGGCTCATAGGCATTCACAGTTAATTGATCTGGTACTGCAATCTTTGGCAGTTCCTTCTGATCTAAGCGCTGCCAGAGTACATCACATGCAGCTGGTATCGGTTGATCTGTCAATGGTTGCGTAGGATCAACATTATTATTGCTGTATAGGAATTCGTAACCAAAATGTTTAACATGTCGATGCTTTAAAGTATCCTCTGTGCTAGCAGTTGCATCTTTATCACCATCACCCACAGCCTGCAGTAGTGCTGCTTCCTCTTCCTCGCTAACAAAGTTGGGCAACAGCAGGAGACCGTTGGGCAGCGGCTTGTGCCAACCGTTATTCTCGTTATCTTTTGGCACATGCGTCACATAACTAAGATACGCTACAGCTCCTTGTTGACCAATAGTCGCCACATTATGCATACCCTCATAGATAAGCTGTGCATCTTTTAATGTAGAACTTATCAAAAAACAAAAAGATTTCGATGGCAACATCAACACTTGTGACACTTGACCGCCTGTTGCAGCAGCTGCTGCAAGCAGCGTTTCTTCTGTGAGTCCATTGCTAAGTCCAACATTGAGTATGGCCAGATAGAGTGTAGGAACATCACTTGGATTTACATCACAATCAGATTTGATAATTGCCAAGCAACGTTTTTGTTTTTTTTCTGCTTTCTTTGCTTTGTTTATCTTTTGTTCAACGTGCATTTCGCTTATAAATGTACCTAAAAAATACCAAAAAATAAACAGTGTGTCCATTTCAGAAAATTATTTTTTATTCACGCTGGGTACGCTGCTGTTTCTTACTTTCTTTTCTTTTATGCAAAAAACATATTTTCGAATATTATTAATAAATGTTGATATATGTATATTAAAGTTTAATAAATTGTAGTATATAAACTTAAATAATAGCGATTTACATATACACGGGCTGGTATATGCACATATTTTAGATCTAGCTTACATCAAATGCATAAAAAGTATAATAGTTAATATTGAGACATGGATTCTTCTACCAGACCCTATCGATCATACTATTATCCTGTGGCTTTTGACTCATCGTTGTCAATTGTTGATGATAATTACGCATCTGATTGCTACGCCTTGGTTGTGCCAAATATTCAAACATACTTTGCAAATGCTGTGATAACATTTTACTCAGATCACTGGGCATAGGATCAGTCCAGAAGAAATCATGATTTAGCGCTGTATCAGCATCAATACGTTTTTTAGGATCCAGTGTTAATAGTTTATCAAGTAAATCGCAACCATTTGGATCTTTAACATAGGGACGTAAACGTTCCTTGACACGTCGCTTTTGATTCTTTGGCAGCTCAATGGATTTATACAATTCCAATTCTTCAACACCGGGCCAAACATCTGGCGTAAATGAACCGCATAATTGTGATATGAATGTCAATTGTTGTTGCTCCGTATTGCCCTGCATTATCGGTGATCTTGTCCACATTTCAGCCATAATACAACCAGCACCCCACATATCAACCGGTGGTCCATAATTACGATCACCAAGCAATAGTTCTGGCGGTCGATACCATAAAGTGACGACACGATTTGTATAACGATTCTTACAATCATTTTTGGGTATACTAAATGCACGTGCTAAACCAAAATCAGCCAATTTTAGGATACCATGTTTTGTTATTAAGACATTGGCAGCTTTCATATCGCGATGCAGGATCTAAAGATAGCAAATGTTGAGAATTGGACAAGAATAATTAAGTTTATGCAATACTTACTTTATTGCTGTGTATATAATAGAGTCCATTGAGTAATTGCTGCATAACTTTCTTAATTTCGCCGAGACTGAATTTAACATTTATATTAGACAGCAGACCAGCCAAATCATGTTCACAGAAATCAAAAACCAAATAAAATGTTGATCTATAGCCATTATGTACAGTTGCTTTCGTTCTGCAAATCTCTATTAAGTTTACAACATTCTCATGTTTGAGCAGCTGCAAGATGCGTATCTCCCGCAAAGCTGTAATGGGAAACTGTTAAAAGAGAAAGAGTTAATAATAAGAAAGCAAGGTCAATAGTAATATACCCTCTACATTGGGTATAACAAATATATATACTTACACCCTCTTTTTCATTATCCATCAGAACTTTCTTCATGGCAACAAATTTTTTATTACTTTTCTTTTCTCTTGCTTTGAAGACTTCACTGTAATCAAAAATTGGATAAATATAACAATTGCATGTGAATTGATGTCACGCGCACTTACCCAAAGGTGCCCTGACCTATTTTAGCAACTTTCTCGTATTTACTACTTTCATCACAATATGGAAAATCATAATCTTCAATATATTTCTGTTTTTCCATCAATGACATTGTACGCGATGAGCTGCCTGATGATACCGCTGAGGGCGTCGATGCCTGTGGTAGCATATGTGGCATGTGCGCCATTGTAATAGTTGTATATTTGAACACTTGATATCTGTATTATTATTTATTTTTTTAATATTTTCACAATTTTAACAATAAAAATGAAAAAGAAAATAAAAAACACAACGCGCACTCATAAAAAAACAAAACCAACAACAATTTTTGCTTTAGCGCAGCTGTTGCAACGTTTTGTTTTTTTTTTCGTCAACGTGTACACACTTTGGCGCTCAGCTGTGTGACATATTTATTATGTACACACTGCCGCCCAGCTGTTTGTTTAAAATATTTATATGAAAATAGTGTATACACACTGTGCCAGTGATATAACCTAACGAAAGCAGTTGAAGCGATTAATACAAATAATTATTTATGAATAAGTTATTAAATATAACAAGCGCGGTGCCACGCCAATTTGTGCGTGAATATGCGTTTAAATCGGATCTTAAAATTAAATGGGTGCGACCCGAAAAGATATCTTGCATTAAACCAGAGAAAAGCGGTGATCTTGCCAAGTTGCCACCATTGAAAGCAAATGAAATAGTGCCGGAATTCCAGGGCTCAAAGGAATTGCAAAAGTAAAATTATAAATAAAATATTAAAATATACTTACTAATATATAAATGTCACTTGCAGTGCCGATGAAACTGTCAAATCACTGTTTAAATTAACTAACAATCCAAATTATCTGACAACAAAATATTATCGTGAGCAAATGGTCCGAGAAGTTCAACGACATGCACAAGACTTTGGCTCTATGGAGGCGAAAAGTAAGTATGCTTATATTGCTTTAAAAAACGTACAATTGTCTAGGCTATGGGTACCGTATATAAAAACATAACGTATATCTTACTCAACTTTTTTTTTTTCTTAGTCGCCAAGATGACGGCAAACATACGTCGTTATCAGGAGCATATGGAGACGCATCCACGCGACAAGATGATTAAAGTGCGACTAAAGGAGCTTATCGATAAACGTAAGAAATTCCTTAAATATCTCAGACGTTGGGATTATCCACGCTTCGAATGGTTACTCGAGAAACTTGATTTGGTCTATAAGCCACCGCCAACACATTTCCATTGGATAACACGCAAAGAATCATTGCAAAAGCTCACCGACATCTATTGTGAAAATATTAAAGAGGAACGTTTGGAAGCATACCATAAGCAATTGCAGGCACAACAAATTCCATACCTGGAGGATGCTATTAAGAAATTAGAATTTGTGAGACGTGAACAAATTGATTGTGATGTGCCGGTAACTGTCACCGAGCAGCAAATCGAAGATGTGCGCAAAGAATTGGCAGAACTGAGAAAAGTGCGTGAAGCAGAAGCTGCTGCAGCACGTAAACAAGCAGATGACACATTCTATTAATAATTCTATATTTCTTAGCTGCTGCTGCTGCACTGCAATAAAATCTATTGATGAAAATTATTTCAATTATGAATTTATTCAATTTATTTTATTTATTTTTTTTTTTTTTAATTCTTTTTGTTTTTATAGCATGGTTTTACATGTCATGGGAGGTGAAGGGGGATGGGAGGAGCAGGATCGGGCGTAGACAAATAAATAAACATTAAGAAAACGAAATAAAAGTAGAAAGAAAAACAAAAGTCTCCGAAAACGAGACTGTCCAAGAAAATTGAAAATTTCTAACGCCTTGCGGACGAATGACGTTCGGCTGAACGTGAACGTGTCGATCGTTTTTTATCACGCTTCGATCGTTGGCCACGGCTGCCATGGCTACTCCGGCTGCTACTGTTGCTGCTGGAGCTGCTCGATGACGACGATGTGGAATCGCTAGAACTGGACGAGCTTGATGAGGACGATGAGGAGACTGATGATTTGGAATCACGAGAACGTATTTCTCGTCTATTACTACTACTACTGCTGCTGCTTTTGCCCTTTACTGCAGCTGTCTGCGGTGCCGATGTTGCTTTTTCTGAAGACGATGATGAAGTTTTCTCCTTGGCTTTGTTAATATTACCATTATCGATATCTTTGCTTTTAATATCGGTTGATGACACCTCATTGTCACCCCATAAATCATATTTGGACAGATCACCATCATCATCATCATCGTCATCATCCTCTTCTTCATCACCTTCGATATCACTACGACGTGAACGTTTTGTATCATCTCTATCACGTGGATCATCATCACTATTGGATTTCTCATAATGCTTGCGTTTCTTTTTGCGACGCCCGAATTCATCATATTCACTATCGGAATCTTCGCGCTCTTTATATTCGACTACGCCACGATCATTATAGCCACCGCCAAAACCTGCAAAAATTATATGATAAAAAGTATGGAAGAGGATTCTATTATATGCTGAAGGAGCTCTATATACCTGTACGCTCCTCGACGTCCGTAAATTTGGGTGCATTGCACATGTTGCAGGTCTGGCGACGAGCCCAATTGACATTAGCACATTTACTGCATTGCCAATCTTCAGCACTGAAGAGTCCACGTGACTTGTCCGCCGCTAGTTTACCTATTTCTGTGCCCAATTTCTTTTTGCTGCTGGAGCTACTGCTGCCGCTGCTGCCATTGCCACGCTCACGGCTCCGATCACGATCTCTGTCACGATCACGGTCCCGATCACGATCGCGATCTCGATCCTTTTCATTGATGCTGCATTCTCGATCTCGGCCACATTTATTGCATTGTAAGCGGCGCGCAAAGTTTAAATGGCGACAGCTATAATATAACGATACGCGCCATAAAAACCAACACGCACACACACACACGCACGCACGCGAGGAAGAATAAGAGTAACAAAAACAACAAATTATTGAAAATTTGTTTTTGTTTAGAAAGTATGTTGTAGGTGGGGGGAGGAGGGTAATGAGGCAAGATTATATATAAATATTATTATTTTTTTTTTTTTGTAAAATGTTGGAGGAGTAGAATGAAGGAATTAAAAAGAAGACTCAATAATCCTACGAAGGCATCAGGGTCAACCAATGTATTTGGTCTTTGCAGCTCATACGCGCACTCACTCAATATCTGGACAAATCCAATCGCCACCCGAGACGCTGATGCCGCCGCCGCTGCCGACTGCGGTGCCTCCACCACCCCCGCAATTGGACATTTTAAGCTCGTTGTATTGCCACTGGGCGCGTTGAAGATTTTTGCCGCTATGAATATTCCTTTAAATTGTTTTTCTCAGACTCAACAGACATTTGACAAACCAAATTTATTCAATTTCTCTGTATATGAATCTTTATCTTTTTCCGGTTTCGTTTTTTTTTTTTCTATAGTTTTTTGTAGCGTTGCTAGTAGGGTTGAAATGCTACACAAATGTAGCCAGACTGTTTAAATCTGCGCTGCCACTTAGATCGTTTATGTATTTTTGACAAACATGGCAAGGCCAACATAACGAACAATATGTAAAACGAATTTGCATTTGTTTTCATTGCAAAATTTTGCATTCTGTTGCAAAGAATTCTTTGCAATTTCTGTATGAAAATGAGTTTCCATATTTTTGATTTTTTTTTACTTTTAGAGTTTTATTTTCTTAAGCATATAAAACAAAAGCCGCTCCAAAAGTAAACAACTGATTTTTGTTGTTGACGGTGTAATTTACAAAAAAAACATAATCAGCAGCTTTTGGAAATTGTCCGTGCGCATCACACCAGCAACACACACACACAATTACGGGGGCAATCCAGCGAGCCTTTTTACTTCTTGCCAGTACCAATCTTGGCCTTGGCGGTACCACGGACCTTCTTCATTCTGTTGCGACGTTCCTTGCGCTGCTTGCGTGTTTGCTTCTTCTGTTCGAAGAGACCATGACGAGCCAAACGGTATTTGGGTTCGAACTTCTTAGCCAAGTCCAAAGTGTCGTAGATGAGGGCAAAGCCAGTGGAGCGGCCACCACCGAAGTTTGTGCGGAAACCGAAGGCGAACACAACATCGGGGGTCACCTTGTACATGGCGGCGAGCTTCTCACGAATCTCTGTCTTGTTGACCGACGACAGTCCTGGGTGGAGGACATCGCAGACCATCTGTTTGCGGGCAAGCAGACGGTTGGTCATGAACTTGCGGGTGCGAATTGTGGCAGTTGTACCTGACGACATATTGACGGAGCTGTAAAACACATGAAAACAAACACATTAGCAATTTGACAATAATGTCAAACACACACAATATCGGCATGTTATTATAGTAAACAGGCTTATTTATTGTTGTTTCTCTTTTCTGTGCGCAACAACATAACCTCAAATACGATTGGTTGCTCCGCTGAGCAGGTTGAGTCTCCACGTGTGACACACTGAGCTCGCGACTCGTTTATACACGCTTCGAGCGAATTGCATTCATATGCACTTGCATGGGCGCGTTAGCGGAACATTTATAATGCATTTTCATCTATTATTTATCAATTATTACCTTTTAAAACACTTGAAAAGGTTTTAAACACGTCTGCTGTGCGAACGCGATTCTCTAGAAAGGAAGATGGCCACCGTCGATTGCTGAAGACTTGGCAGCACTGTTTTTTTCACAGAGTTGTATTTATCGAAAAATTATCGCCCAGCATGCAACCCTGAGGTTGGCGCTATCTCAAATTGATAAAGAAGCAAATTTAAAAAAAATAAAAATTGTATTTTCTTTATTAGTACATTTGAGCTTGTAGTAATTATAAATTTCAAATTTAAATTTCTAACTTAATTTTGATTGCTTCAAATTATTTTGTTTTCTTTTCAATGCATATACAATGCCGAAATAAGCGGCAACTATTATTAAACAAACAGCAATTGCCAAGCCAAAGTAATATACAAAGAAATCATATAAATGCAAATGATTTAGCGGAATATCAATTCCTCGTGTTCTCATTGAAATACCGCCCTTATGTCGCGCTATATAATTAACCCAAAATATAGCACTTGCCAATGCACCCAGTGGTCTATCACGAAACTCGCTGGATACCTCACGAATCGTTAGCTGAAACTGTTCTTGCGTTGTCAGCGCATCCACTGCCCAGTTCAGTGAGGTGATTGTTATATTATTTGTTTCCAATTGTAGGCCAATGCCTAATTTCACCAACAAGTCAATATTTCTTCGCTCATTCTTGAAGATGGGCAATCCCAACATGGGAACATGACGTACTATTCCTTCTTGTATGCCCAACAGATCACCATTGGTAATGAAGGCACGAACTCGTGGATGTGCTAAAATATCAATTTGTGGTACTGCATGTTGTATCATTATATTCTTGGGCATATTCTCTAGCTTCTCCACATCATGGCATGTCCAGATAACACGTTCCTTGCGTGCGCCAATAAATTTGAAAAGTGTCTCGAGTTTCTCTTTGGGCAACTGGCCACAGAGTTGTTCATTGCCCAGCTGCATATAAATGACACCAGTGCGTGATTCTTCAATATAACGTTTTACATTCCATGGCAACTCGCGTGGTCCACGTATATGTAAACCGCCGGCAGGCACAATCTGTTGCAGCAATGGTCGTGGCGTCAATAGTGGCACATGATTATTTAGCAAAAGCAACGACAAACGATTTGCCTGCAGTTCCGGCACAGTTGTTGTAACTGCAATTTAAATTCAAATTAGATTAATATTAAATCAAAGCCAAATATCGATTACATTGCAATCGATCGAGTTTTATGTAGAGTTGCCATATTGCAAGCAAAATAACTTTTTTGCCAGTCACACAATAAAATAATGGCCGCCAGACTTTTTGTTCTAAAACTTACTTTGAAAATGTTTGCGTATTAATTGTTCCTGTGCCGCATAGTGTTCCTTATGAAATTGCTTGCGTCTAGCAATACACTCACGTATATTACCTAGCCGTGCTCCAAAGCCCAAGTCAGGCGTATGCTGCTCAAAATCAATCGGTGAACAGGCAGCGGGTACAAGTGCTTCCTGCACAGCTTCCATATAATTACCAAAATCAGTGCTAACGATACCTATGATGGGCTTCTTATATTTATAACCTAACGCCAGTAATGCTTCCGTATAGAAATAATCAATGATAATGACATCAAAGTCAAATTCAGCGCTTGGCAACTGTAGCAATTTCTGCAGCGGCGATTGTGATAGAAAATGTTCCAATGCCTGTGCACCAACTGTGGCCAGTGAACTGTGCAGTTTATGATCGGGCAATTGACTTACAGCTTCTAGACTGTTTCCGGCGGCTGCATGTTGCTGCACTGTGTGGGGTAAGTTGCAAAGTTAAATTGCAAGCAGAGTTAAATATATTTTCTGCTACTTACAGTTATGCCAGAAGGCAAATTCCGTTGTTACCGTTTCCTTAACGCGCTCCAAACGTTCACCCAGACCATGACTACCAAAGACTGTTACCTACGGTAGAAGTGCAAGCTTATTCTTAAGATGTTCCCCATGCATAAACTTATTACTTACATTATGCTCTCTGCTGGCCAGCTCAGTGACCAGTGTACGCATCACAGCAAAATGACTCTCGCTGGCATGTGGAAAGAGCACAAGTACATTGGCGGCATTACAAACATTGCTGCATAGCAATATACATACTCCGAGCGCTATGCCGGCTCCAGTTGCTGCTTTACTTTTGAGCTGTGCGAATTTCGTTATATGCAAATCATGTAAAGAAAGTTTTATAAATTAAGAAATTATATGTAAAATATGTACATACATATATATATATATGCATGCAAATGTAGATGAATCAATAGATTTCATTGGTACACATCAGCAGCAGCCACAGCAACGAAGCTTTCACTATTATATTTTTGTCTGTCTTTTTTTTTCTTATCAATTAAATAATATTTATAAACTATTTTTCGATGTCTTAGAATTTCTAAAATAATTAATTAATGTACAAACCATTTTAGAAATTAATTTTATTAACTGCTCAAGCTTTTAACACTGCAACTGCAAGTGTTTGCAATAGATACTTTTTCACACTATCTGCCTCTCACTCTCTCTCTCTCAGGCGCTAGCTTGCTCGACTTCCTCGATCGTTCTCCTTACTGTGCGCCTTAACTCGCAGCACTGATTGTCGGCCGCAAAACAAATACAAAATCATTAAAAATGACGACAAACAGCATACAGAATATCTGTGCTTATATTTCATATATATGTATATTTCTGTACATATGTATGTGTTTGTATACACTGGAAACATATGTGGCACATGAGATTGCTCCAAGTCATAAACAATACAATACATAATCTACATACAGATTCATATGTATGTCTTTGTGTCTGTGTAGATTCTTTCATTAAACGAACGGGGTACAATTGCACTGACGCAGTCAAATTTGTAATTTCTATAACAATGCTCTCTTCCACTTCACCTCTCTCTCTCTCTCTCTCTCCTGCATGTATGCTGCACAAGTGATCCACTCTCACTCTCGCAAGCTCATTTTGGCATTGAGCAGCAGGGGTTGCTTTGACGTTGAAACTGTTATACTTTTATACAGATGTACTCATTGCATGTGTGAAGTCATTTCTCTTACTATCTCGCTTGCTCACACTTGAAAGACAAAATGTAATTAACTGTGAATCTTTGAAAGAAATGAGAACACTGCAAGCTAGTTTCTATAGTTGTTTGTTCTTGCTTTTGCGATACTTCGCATTTGAAAGTCTATGGAAAATTCTTGAGTAATTTGTATATTCTACATATATGAACTTAATCATTGTAATTGATTGAAAATAATCTATGCTATGCTGAAAATGTAAGAATAACAATTTCTTTCTAGATAAGCGAAACTTTCTACTTATCAGTAGACAGAGCTACGATTGCATGCTAACGATTACTTTTGACCCTGCTAAAGAAACTGTTGATAAAGCTTATACTATGCTTATAACTAAAGCTTAATATTGCCTCTCTAAATAATTTACAGGGTATATTTTCGTAATTAAGTTGTTTTTTTGCTATCTGAGCTAATAAACATGCAAAATACAATAGTTAAATTTTCTTATGGTGTATGCAGAGCTGCGTCTGTCTATGAGATCAACTTTAATTTTACTTTTTTTTTTTTGTAAGTAAAATATTTTCATATTTCAACTTCTTTTTTTTCAAGCAAGGTTATTTAGCTCTAAATTTAACATTGATTAATTTAATTTAGTTTCTTTCTGTTGATATTTATGTGCGCAAAGAATTGTCGAGTCGTCGCTAAAAAATTCAAGCACAGACAGCACGTAGCAAAATTTAAGAAGATTTTGGTTTTTTTTGTTATTCTTTTAATGTTAAGCTAGAGAACAAAGTGTGTCATCAGCAGTTTTATAAAATAAACAAAACAAAACTTAAAGAGAAGCAACAGCAGCAGCGGCAGCAACAGCAACAAAAGCGAGAAGTAGAAAACGAAGAAATTAGCAAAAGGAAGCAGAAGAAAAAAAAAGTGAGCAAGAAACCGGTTGAGTTTTAAGCGAGAGAGAGAGAGAGAGAAGCGACAGGCAGGCAGACGACAGGCAAAGGCGAACCTCGAAGGCAAAGTTGATGGCAAAGTGTTGAAGTACAAAAGAAAGCCAATACACAGTCACACACACACACACACATACATATACACAGCTGCAAATGCCAGATGTGCGCACATCAGAGGAAGAGTGTGTGAGAGAGAGAGAGAGGAATAGACTTATACACTTGCACCCACTGCTTCAATTTGAACAGTCAAAAAACAGTTCAATGAACTGATGAAAAAAAAAAACAATAAAATCACAGGAAAAGTAAACTAAACAAAAAAGTAGAAATAAAAATCAATTGTTTTTTTTTTTCTTTCTTTTTATCACATAGTTTATTTAAAATATGCATTTTCGTGACGGTACAAGTTTTGAGAATAGTTGAGCAAGAAAAATAAAATATGAATTATTGTATTTAGAAAATGTTATTCTTATGTTGCCTATTAAATGCAATTCTCAAGCAATTGTTGAGCATGAGAAAAAAAAAATCGATTACTAAATAAACAAAAAAAATTTTTATTTCTATTTAATTATTAAATTTTTTTGCTCTTAGTTGATTATTACGTTACGTAGGTTTTTTTTTATTTTTTTTTTTAAAAATGCCCATCCGCCGGCACCGTACATGTAGTATTCCAATAAAATGGAATTGTTAATAATTTTAATCCTTGGCATCAGTCTTGGTAACGGAGAATGGTTCACCAACTGGAAGACTGCCACTGTCAGCAATGACAACATCCTTAACTGGACGATCACGTGCATCGGTATTGGTACCTTCAATCTTACGTACAACATCCATACCCTTTAGAATTTTACCAAAGACAACATGACGTCCATCTAACCAACTTGTTTGCTTGGTGGTAATAAAGAATTGTGAGCCATTGGTATCCTTACCAGCATTGGCCATGCTCAACCAACCGGCACCATAATGCTTCAGCTTAAAGTTCTCATCCTCGAAACGTTCACCATAGATGGAACGTCCACCAGTGCCATCACCTTTGGTAAAGTCACCACCTTGAATCATAAAGTCCTTAATGATGCGATGGAATTTGCTGCCTTTGTAACTGTAAATAATACAAATACAATGACGAATATAACAAGAAAAATCTAGTTAAATTCATGTTTAAACACGACTGGTAAACAACAACAACAACAACAATTCAATTTGTTGTTATATTTGTATTTTTTTTCTTTTATTAACTAATTCACACAGTTTAACGCCACGTAATTGATATGAAACTACACTATACACTGCGGGGGCCTCTTTAACTAACCTACAAAATCTCTATATAATACATGAGAGTATGCGTGCATGTGTGTGTGTATACGCTATTAGCGCGCATGTGTATTTGTGTATGTTGATATGACAATTAGCGATGCATTGATTGTTGTGTTGTTCACTTACCCTTCGCCTTGTGGCTTCTCAGCCAATTCCTTAAAGTTCCTCACAGTCTTTTCAACAGTTTTGCCAAACAAACCAATCTCAATGCGTCCAGCAGCTTCGCCGCCAATTTCGATGTCAAAGAAAACCTACGCAAACAACAAATACATGCAAATAATATGATTTATATGTTTATTTTCTGTATTTGTATAACAGTCAGCCAGCCCGTCAGGCAAGTGACGTGTGTATACAATAATATATATGTATGTGTATGTGTATATGTATGCACAGGTATAGTAATTGTTTTATGTGTATGTATGTGTCTACTTTGAAGCGGGGATGTTGCTTACCCTGTCGGTCACTTTGGGTCCTTTGCCTTCATCAGCAACAACAATGCCGGCCGCAATGGCGACCAGGCACAAAGCCAGTTGGAACTTCATTTTTCTTTTTGCTTTTACACAAGTTTTTATTGGCACAAAACTAGCCGCTACACAACCGAACAGCTCGGCAGCAAGAAATAGAATAAAGAGCAAAAGCGCGCTGGGTTAATTTATTACGCTCTTTTCCAACGATGTTCGTGAGTGAATATTTCGATAAGAACGCACACTATCGATGACACTATCGGCACAACAGTGTTGCAATGCGCTAAGAACGATGCTGCTAGTGCTGGAAAACAATCTATGGTACAATCGATGACAATCAATTGTTTTGAATTTCGAGCAAACATTTGCCCGCCTTTATTTTTGTCATATCTATCAGTTTTTTTCATCTCTAACATTTAGTCTGAAAATTTTGAAATGGAGAACGCAAGTGTTTCGAATTCGTCTTCAGATTTGTTTAAATAATTGCATTTATTGCATATATTTCAGTAAAAAATAAACCACAAATTAATTAATAAAGGTGCTGCTGTGGATATTTGTGAATTGCAATTAGTTAAAAATTCATACTAACTAAATTAAGCGTATATGCACATACATATATGTAAGTTTGTATGTTTGTATATGCTTAACAGTGGCGCGCCAAATAGAATTTGAATTTCGAATTAAACTCAGCAAAAATTTAAATATATTTATGAATTACGTTTGGAATGTAATAATAGTTCTAGAATTGGTGAAGATATATAAATATATATATATATATATATTTTTTTGCTGGATCTTTAATCCCATTGTCATAATATTAACAGCAGTCTACAAATTTTTGTCAAACTTAGAATCACCAATAAATCAATAAAGTTTTAAACATTTCTAATTATTTTAGTAATAATTATAATTATAACATAGAAATGTGTATTACTTTTTTATATACAAATTCCTATAAGTTTGAATAGCTAAAAAACATCTGTGCGATTCTTGGAGACGGCATAAAGAGCAATAGCTTGCTGGGTTAATATATTACGCTCTTTTCTAGCGAGGTTCGTGAGTGAGTATTTCGATAAGAGCGCACACTATCGATGGCACTATCGGCACAACAGTGTTGCACTGCGCTAAGAACGAGGCAATCGATGACAATCAATTGTTTTGAAATTCGATCAAACATTTTCCCGCCTTTATTTTTGTCATATCTATCAGTTTTTGTCATCTCTAACATTTAGTCTGAAAATTTTGAAATGGAGAACGCAAGTGTTTCGAATTCGTCTTCAGATTTGTTTAAATAATTGCATTTATTGCATATATTTCAGTGAAATGGAAAATGGAAAAAAAGGAATTTCGTGTTTTGATAAAATACTGTTTTCTGAAGGGAAAAAATACAGTGGAAGCAAAAACTTGGCTTGATAATGAGTTTCCGGAGTCTGCCCCAGGGAAATCAACAATAATTGATTGGTATGCAAAATTCAAGCGTGGTGAAATGTGCACGGAGGACGGTGAACGTAGTGGACGCCCGAAAGAGGTGGTTACCGTCGAAAACATCAAAAATATCCACAAAATGATTTTGAATGATCGTAAAATAAAGTTGATCGAGATAGCAGAGGCCTTAAAGATATCAAAGGAACGTGTTGGTCATATCATTCATCAACATTTGGATATGCGGAAGCTCTGTGCAAAATGGGTGCCGCGCGAGCTCACATTTGACCAAAAACAACAACGTGTTGATGATTCTGAGCAGTGTTTGCAGCTATTAACTCGTAATACACCCGAGTTTTTGCATCGATATGTGACAATGGATGAAACATTTCTCCATCACTACACTCCAGAGTCCAATCGACAGTCGGCTGAGTGTACAGCGACCGGTGAACCGACTCCGAAGCGTGAAAAGACTCAAAAGTCCGCTGGCAAAGTAATGGCCTCTGTTTTTTGGGATGCGTGTGGAATAATTTTTATCGATTATCTTGAGAAGGGAAAAACCATCAACAGTGACTATTATATGGCGTTATTGGAGCGTTTGAAAGTCGAAATTGCGGCAAAACGGCCCCATATGAAGAAGAAGAAAGTGTTGTTCCACCAAGGCAACGCACCGTCATGCCACAAGTCATTGAGAACGATGGCAAAAATTCATGAATTGGGCTTCGAATTGCTTCCCCACCCACCGTATTCTCCAGATCTGGCCCCCAGCGACTTTTTCTTGTTCTCAGACCTCAAAAGGAGGCTCGCAGGGAAAAACTTTGACTGCAATGAAGAGGTGATCGCCGAAACTGAGGCCTATTTTGAGGCAAAACCGAAGGAGTACTATCAAAATGGTATCAAAAAATTGGAAGATCGTTATAAACGTTGTATCGCTCTTGAAGGGAACTATGTTGAATAATAAAAACGAATTTTGACAAAAAAAAAAGTGTTATTCTTTGTTAGACCGGGGACTTAGCAGTGGCGCGCCAAATCAAATTTGAATTTCGAATTAAACTCAGCAAAAATTGAAATATATTTATGAACATTTTTTTTTATTAATTACGTTTGGAATGTTATAATAGGCCAAGAATTGGTGGATATATATATTTTTTTTTTTTGCTGGATATTAAATCCCATTATCATAATATTAACAGCAGTCTACAAATTTTTGTTTAACTTAGAATCACCAATAAATTAATAAAGTTTTAAACATTTCTAATTATTATAACATATAAATGTGTATTATTATTATTATTTTTTTATACATAGATTCATAGATTTAAATAGCTAAAAAAAAAATACATATGTGCGATACTAGGAGACGGCATCAAATGTAGCTATTGAATATATATATATATATATATATATATATATATATTTGTATACAATATGTCGAGCATATTGTATTTGAATTGAAATAAAATAGTTAAAATAGACTAAAAAAAAGGTAATAATAAACATAAAATTAGCACAAATAAATAATGAAATGAGCTTCAGCAAAAATTGTAAGACCTATCACACATATAAATATATTATACATATATATATATATATATATAAAGAGATAAATACTAAGGCTAAAAGCTATTTACATAAGAGAATTACATTTATAGCAATAATTATATATATATATAGTATATAATTGTTTTTTTTTTCTTAATTGTACGTAAAAGTGCAAATGAATATTTCATTAATTATTCAAAATAATGATAATGTGTATTGTGCGAAATATCAATTACAACTACATACAGACAGACAGACAGACATATACACACATCATACAGAGACATACCATTGAGTATGTATATATAATTATAGTATAGTATGTTATATAAATTAAAGAACGATTCGAAACGAACTCGTGAACAGCCAAGTTTTGAAATATTTTTTTTTCCATTTTTGTTTTTCTTGCATTGCATTTGCAGTGTGTGAGCAATTTTTTAATATTGTTGAATGCGTAAGCGTTCTCCGTTGCCGTTGCCGTTGCCATTAAATGTTTGTTCAGACTTTAGTCACTGCTATTAATTAGAGATTCCTGCTGCTCATCATCACTGACGCTATAATAATATAAATAAAATTATATAAATATAATATAGTAAATATATTGTAAGAAGAAAAAAATTACCGTAATATATTTGGTTTACAGCAACCGCAGATTTTTCTATATATAACTTTAAATAGTTTCATCAAGGGATCAGAATCATCATTACGCATTAATAGCACAACTAATAACAATGATATTATTAAACCAAGTGAACCTATCCAATACATTGTTATATATATTTTATGCTTTAATAATACATCAAATGCTATTGTTAATGGTATTTGTAATGACATTGCGACAGTGCCAATTAATGATGATGTTAAAAAGCATCCCCATAGCCATAATGCTACTGCTAACATAGTGCATATGAAGCCATTTAGAAAGAGTATTGCAAATTGTCCTTGTGTTGGTAATTCAAATGTTTCAATTTTTGTAAAATGTAATATAAAGAATATTGGCCACAATAGCAACATATTCCAGAGACCAACAAAGCCTGCCAAAAAAATGCAGAAAAAGTTAAAGATTTCTTTATATAAACATTATTTTTATAATATTATAATACTTACCAAAGAATAATGGTATATCAACTTTTTCTTCTGTATCACTTTTTCGTTTAACAAATACCAAATATGAGGCATAAAAGAAGGCGCTAAATAATGCTAATAATACACCACGGGTCATTTTTGAATCATGCAAATCGTTCATGCTGATTGCCACAATGCCGGCAATATTAATAGTTACAGCAATTAATTTTGTTATGGTTAATTTATCACCAGTTGCTGATGGAAATAATGCAGCCAATAATATGGTAAAAAGTGTCGCTGATGTTGATCTAAAAATCAAGAAAAATATATACTATATATATATATATATAACTGTTATTTGCTGCTCACTTGACAAGCGTTATCATTGGCTTCTCATCCATATCTAGCGCCAATTGTGCAAAATAATTGGCCGCAAACCAAAGTAAACAAAATAATAATGCTGTCTTTGCCGTCTTATGATGCGTCTTTTGCCGTCTTATACGCATGCTGGCTGCATATGAGAGACGCGCCATTAAAGCATCTGTTGCCTCATGTGGTGACATTTCACGCACCTCTGCCATTTTACAGAAACGTACACTACGCACACTAGAATCATCGCTTTCAGTGCCAGATAATACATTGCCATTGCCAGTATTGGCAACACGTATGGGCACAAAGGTGGGATCGCCCTATAAAAAATCAAATAAAATTAATATTACAAAATAGTCTATAGAGAGTGAGAGAGACAGAGAGTATTACCAAGGCAGCTTGACTTGAATAATAATTTTCATCATCAGCATTTTGTTCCATCATCTGTAGAAAAATAAATAAAAAAAATTGTTTATTAATTGCATTTTTTTGCAATTTGGTTTCTATTTATACGCACAGCATAGTTGCCATTCTGTCGCTCACAGGATTCCTTCCAGGGCGCAATAATGCCAATGATAAGCAAATAAATGCTAAACATTGATGTCTTAAAATATGTGCAAAAAAATGCTTTGCCATATTTTTTATGCTCATAGAGAAACTAATCAAAATATAAATAAAAAAAAATAAATATATTAAAAAATTAATATTTTTTTTTTATAGATGTAAATTTACCTCACTAAGTTCTTCCGAGGATACCCAAAGCACATTCACTAGCAATAATATTGCCAATCCCAGCAGCAGTTTTTGTGTGCGTCCAAGCATTGCGCTTGTTACTTTATATTTTTTTTTTTTATATTTTTTATTATAATTATTTAAATTTTGTATTTTATTTTTAATTGTTCGTTAAAATTGTTTTTCTCGTTTTTTCTTCGTTTATTTTTGTACGTTGCGTTTTTAAAAAAATAATTTATTATTTGCGCTTATGCCTCCAACTTTTCGCTGTCATTTTTAATGAATTTTTTTTTCAATTTTCGCGCAGTGTATTATCAATTATTTATTGCAGCGCAACTTTTGACTGACAGCTGGCGCGCCAGGCGCCTAAAATTGAGCGAAATTTCCCTTGCCGAATTCATCGCTGCAAAAGTGCAAACAAAAAAAAAAAAGTTGAAAGGTCAAATAGCAAAAAAAAATACAATTGCAATTATTGATTTTATTGTATGTGTGTGTGAATGTGTATGTGTATATTTTTGCTCCACTGTAGCTATACAAATTGTATATATTATGGCACTTTAATACGATGCCCATTAAAGCCAAGTTAAATAGAGTGAAGTGTCGATTAAATCGTAACAAATTTGATTAACAAACAATCTTCACAATTAGCGTCACGTCGTATAAGTTTGAGGGCGGAAGAGGAAAACAAATACAGATTATCACTCATAACACTAAGTGAGAGTGAGAGGGAGATACAAAGTGAAGTAGTATGCGGTTGATGATGATGATGATGATGATGATGATTGTTGAGCAGGTGAATAGAGCGGCGGTTGAGCGTTTAAGCATTGGGAATTTTATTTGTTTGTATGTTAATCACTGGAGCAATAAAAAGCAACTGTGACCGATAATAAAACATTTGCAAACGATAAACACAAAAAAAATATATATATATGCTGCTACTTCTGATAAAGTTATCTAGACAAGCGCGTCGCAGTAGCAGTAGCACTAATTCTTATATACAGTTATTTAGATATATTTGCAGACTTGCGGAAGAAGAAGACAAAGAACAATTGACCTAAAATTAATGTAAACAAAATCAATAAAAAAAAAAATAATGTCAACTGCTGCCACGAGCAACAAGTTTTAGTTACACACAAAAACACATACACACACTTTTTCAATATAAATTATAATAATTTATTACTTTCCGCTTTATTATTTATTTAATTTATGCGGCTTTTTATCTATCGTTTACCTAGCCATTTTTTTTAGCGTTTTTTTTTTTTCTCGTCTCAAGCTCAGCTTCAATCGCAGCGGGGGCGTTTGTCTGCTGTTTTTTGCTTTTGTGTATTAATGTTTCTATTTATTAATAATTATTTGATATAATTCTTATTTGCACTTTATTTTTCTTATGTAATTTAATTATATATAATTGTTATTAATTAATATGCTATGTTTATTAACTTGCACAGCTTGAATAATACTGTTTTTGTTCGATTTTCTGCACTCGACTAACAAAAAAAAAATATTACAGCTGTCTGTTCATGTGGCCCATACACGATTAAATCGATGTGTGCAGCAATGCAGCCGATAGCAATTTAGCGTTAAGCCTTTAAATTTCATTGTTTTTATTAATTTATAAGAGAAGTAAACAATAAAAACTGTAATTTTATAATAATATTGAATTAAAATAGCTTAAATACTTGTATTAAAGCTTAAAATAAAAGTCAAACTAATTAAACGTGTAAGAATACTTGCCGATAGCAAATGTAACGTAATCGATATATGCTATATACTGCATGCAGTGCTGCCAACTTGTTAGAGTTAGAAATGCTACGTTTCAAGCCAGTCGATAGCTAAAATTTGA